>QNTS01002403.1:51328-65455 GCA_003317085.1 Hucho hucho
CAGCTAGTAACAGTGACTTAGTTCAGGGCGGGGTAGAGTACAGGGTGGTAGCCAGCTAGTAACAGTGACTTAGTTCAGGGCGGGGTAGAGTACAGGGTGGTAGCCAGCTAGTAACAGTGACTTAGTTCAGGGCGGGGTAGAGTACAGGGTGGTAGCCAGCTAGTAACAGTGACTTAGTTCAGGGCAGGGTACTGGTCGGTGACTGTTTAACAGTCTAATGGTCTGGAGATAGAAGCTGTTTATCAGGCTGATGGTCTGGAGATAGAAGCTGTTTATCAGTCTGATGGTCTGGAGATAGAAGCTGTTTATCAGTCTGATGGTCTGGAGATAGAAGCTGTTTATCAGTCTGATGGTCTGGAGATAGAAGCTGTTTATCAGTCTGATGGTCTGGAGATAGAAGCTGTTTATCAGTCTGATGGCCTGGAGATAGAAGCTGTTTATCAGTCTCTTGGTCCCAGCTTTGATGTACCTTTACTGTCTCCTTCTTCTAGATTATGATCTTCTAGGCTTTACTGTGACACCGGGTGCTGTAGATGTCCTGGAGGGCAGGCAGCTTGTCCCCGGCAGAGGAGGCTCCTCAGAGGAGGAAGGGGAGGACCATCCTCCTCTGTGAATTTCATAAAAATTAAAAAGTTTTCCTTTTTAAATGAAACTATACTAAATATATTCACATCAACAATTAATTAATTAAAACACACTGTTTTGCAATGAAGGTCTACAGTAGCCTCAACAGCACCATTGTTTAGCTGGAGGAAAGTTAGTTTCTGTCCTCCTCTTGGTACATTGACTTCAATACAAAACCTAGAAGGCTCATGGTTCTCACCCCCTTCCATAGACTTACACAGTAATTATGACAACTTCCGGAGGACGTCCTCCAACCTATCAGAGCATTCGCAGCATGAACTGATATGTTGTCCACCCAATCAAAGGATCACAGAATGAATCTAGTACTGAAAGCATAAACTACAGCTAGCTAGCACTGCAGTGCATAACATGGGGTGAGCAGTTGACTCAAAGAGAAAGAAAGACAATAGTTGAACAGTTTTGAACAAATTAGTTTGTTTAAAAAATGAAGAAGAAGCAAGAGAGAGAGAGAGAGAGAGAGAGATAGCTATATAGTTATTTTCTTACTTAGCTGGTGTAAAATGCAACTAGCTAGCTTAGCTTACTCAAACACCAGGCTCAAACAGAGAGGGAAGCTATGTTAGCTAGCTGGCTATGGCTATCCAACACTGGAACTCTTCCAAGTCAAGGTAATATTTTTGGTTTTATTAATTTAATGCCACCGGGGCCTGTCATGCCAAATAGTGTCCCCCTCTAGTCACAATGGGATTCGATGAGTTCTAACTTCCGTTGCTAGGGCTGTTGCTAGAACTTGCAACATACTGACCGGATTACGTTGCTATGCT
The DNA here is from genome assembly GCA_003317085.1 of Hucho hucho. NCBI lineage: Eukaryota > Metazoa > Chordata > Actinopteri > Salmoniformes > Salmonidae > Hucho > Hucho hucho. The sequence continues at coordinate 52,738 of QNTS01002403.1, forward strand.
GGTTGCTTGGCTCTATTTGACCTCATGTGAGCAGTTCTCGTTTTATTTCACCTCAGAAGCACTCGCTCAGTCCGTGCAGAATTGCTCTCCAAGGACGATGTTTTTGACAGTGACAACCTGCTGACTACATCAAATGGATGTCTTCGCTAGACAGACACAGAGGGGGGGGGGGGTGAAAGTGAGCGAGGGAGAGAGAGGTGGGAAGAGAGTGGAAGACAGACAGAGAGTGAGAGAAACAGAGAGAGAAAAAAACAGTAGTGCAAATGTTCTTAGACTTGAGTATTTAAACAACCCTTCTCTTCCAACTTGTTAGGCAATCCTATTTTACCTACGGGGGAAGGATGGCCAGCCACACAGGAGGGTGATTATTACTAAGGAGGAGAAGGAAGCCGTGCTGACAGAGATGCATGCTGGACATTTCGGGAGTGAAGCGCATGATTGCCAAAATAAACCTACGCATCTCCTGGAGAAGAAATTGTCAAGGAGGTGGACAGCTGGGCAAGTTAAATAACCTTTTGTTTATCAATCACATTCTATTACACCTGAAATTATTATTATGATTTCAATGAAGAGCCTGGACCTGCAGGAGCGAGTCACTGCTTTGATGTTTTCAGAGAATTACATGGTGTTATCCAGGGACACGCCAAGGGACACGCCAAGGTTCTTTGCACTCTGGGAGGGGGACACTGTGGAGTTGACAACCGTGATGGAGAGGTCTTGCTGGCAGGCATTTCACAGAGAGGAAGAACAGCTCCGTTTTGTCGAGGTTGAGCCTGATGTGGTGGGCCGACATCCAAACTGAGATGTCTGTCAAGTGCACAGAGATGAATGTCGCCACTCGGGTGTCAGAAGGGAGGAAGCAGAAAAGTAGTTGAGTGTCATCCGCATAGCAATGATAGTAGAGACCATGGGAGGATATGACAGAGCCGAATGACTTGGTGTAAAGAAAAAAACAGGAGAGGGCCTAGAACCGAGCCCTGGGGGACACCAATAGTGAGAACCTACTGAGACACCAGTAGTGCAGACACAGATCCTCTCCACGTCACCTGGTAGGAGCGACCTGCCAGGTAGGATGCAGTCCAGTAGTGTGGAGAGCCTGATAGGAGGATCTGATGGTTCACGGGGTCGAAGGCAGCGGATAGATCTAGGAGGATGAGAACAAGGAGAGAGAGTCAGCTTTGGCAGAGCGTAGATGAAAGCGGTCTCAGTTGAGTGAGCCGCCTTGAAGCAGTGTTTTCCACAAGCACATGGAGTAGCCAGCCAAATAGAAAAAGTAGCCAGACAGGTTTCCCCCGGGGTTAAGACATTTTTGCTGAAAAAGCTTTATTTTGGTGATCTCTGGTACATTCTAATGCTAGATTGTATGTTCAACCAGCAACTATTAGGAAAGAACACTTATTAAAAAAAATAAGTGTTAGTTTCATCAGCTGTTTTACAATATGATATGAAACACAGGAAAAACTACATTTTATCTGCTGACTTCCACAGGCTTCAAGCTTCCTTTTAAGAGGCATTTTCTCAGCTATCTACAATACAGATGTGATTGAAGAATGAGGTGTTAAACATGGCCTTTGCTACACAGAAAGCAGCAGTTGACTTCTCCGTTGTCAACACTGATTAATTCAGTAGACAATATCAATATCTTTAAAAATACCAAATAAGTATCATTAACTTTTAAAACTATTTAATCTGTTTTCTTTTATCATATTTTCGACCAGAATGAGGCTCTCTCCACTAACCTACGTACAGTTCCTGCAGTGAGGAGGATTCACCATCTTCATCGAATGTTTTCCTAATTTATCTGCAGATAATCGCCAAAAAGCCTACCCATATGCAAATTAAGGAGCCAAATGAACAGCTGTCTTACCGAGTCCTGATGGACTTCATATCGGAAAAACAAACAAGATCGTTAAATTTACTTGTCCCAATGCGATACCGTGGATATATAACTACAATGTGTGATTTTAAGAATGGTAAGGAAATTATGAGATCGACTTTAATCAGTTAGTTCGACACTTTATTTAAACTAGTCCAGCTTGCTTTTCGTTGATCAAAGCACAGTAAATAGCCTATGCGTCACCACTCTGTGGCCGCATATGAAACACGCCAGGGTCCAACGGTAACTTTTGGGCAAAAATCTACTGGCCCGAAGATCATTTCAAATGGCCCGGACAAGGTGTATTAAATGCATTGGGGTCATGCAGGACCTATATGTTGGTGTGCTTTCTCTCTATATTCAGATATTAATAGGTTACATTTGGTTATTATTATATATATATATATATATATATATATATATATATATATATATATATATATATATATATATATATATGTGTGTGGCGGTGTAATATAATTTAGCAATCCAAGTCAATACTCTAGTCTTTAGAATTGCATTGTATTAAATGCATTATATATTTTTTGTTTACATATGTCATTTTGAGAAGATTTGAAAATAAGACGCACATCTTTAAGACAAACGTTCCAAAAGAGATAACGACATGGGGTTAATGCAGGCCAGCCAAGACCGAAGCTAGGTGTGTTTTTGCAGCTTTCTTTGTGCAGACTATAAACAGTAGCCAGCATATTGCTAGTATGTTCACACATTTTTTTTTTGGGGGGGGGGGTATGGTGACCAACGTTTTTATTTAGTTTTGTCATTTTTCTTTTTCAGAAGGGGGGGGGGGGGTTACAGGGGCTCAGCTCCTTTGCACATAGATTTTAATTTTGTACTTCTTCATGATCACCATTTTCCATGCGTCCTTGATAATAAAAAAATAAAAAAACTTTATTCCAATATATTAGATTTACCCGTTGAATTCTCATTGTTTTCTTTTGTCAGTCAGCTGTTAGAGCCAGAGCGCTCATTGCTTAGTTTTTCAGGTGCGCGAGGGTACTGGTGTTCTCCATGTCATCCGTGGCCAGTTGAAGACCATTTACTTAGCTTCAATATTATCTATCAATATTTGTTTTCTTTCTTGGATCAGCTGATGATGGTCGACAATATCACTAGACAACTAGCCTACAGCTAGACACCAACAACACTAGACAACTAGCCTACAGCTAGACACCAACATCACTAGACAACTAGCCTACAGCTAGACACCAANGAATAGAACACTGGTGAATATGTAGACCCCTGTAGGAATAGAACACTGGTGAATATGTAAACCCCTGTATGAATAGAACACTGGTGAATATGTAAACCCCTGTAGGAATAGAACACTGGTGAATATGTAGACCCCTGTAGGAATAGAACACTGGTGTAGAGGAGGAATTTGTGATGTAACACAAATGTATAATGGGTTGCCAGTGATAAAATAACGGGTTACTAGAGGTAAAGTAACATCATATTGAGTATAATGGGTTACCAGAGGTAAAGTAACATCATATTGAGTATAATGGGTTACCAGAGGTAAAGTAACATCATATTGAGTATAATGGGTTACCAGAGGTAAAGTAACATCATATTGAGTATAATGGGTTACCAGAGGTAAAGTAACATAATATTGAGTTTAATGGGTTACTAGAGGTAAAGTAAATAATATTTGTATAATGGTTTATTATTATCTGATGAAGTAAGAATAGAAAAATAATAATAAAATACAACTAGAACACCCAAACGTAGACGTACGTAAGTGGTGAAAAAAGTATTCTTAGGAATGTTCAGAGTGGTCCCTTTATGGATAATTTGAGGTATGATAAGGTTAAAGCATTGTACGGGACTTGACACTTATTAGATTTCCTCCACCCTGGTAATGCATTTTTAAATAAGCCCATACCCTGTTAAATAGAACCAATGATGTTCTGTATTCACCTACTCAACCGTTTAAAGGGTTAGGTAGAGACTTATTATGGACTGAGCATGACATCTACTGGGGACTGAGACAGTGCCAACCCAGTTAATACATATTGATCCCTCCAAAGCATTACACATGAATCTTAAAATAGACATTTAATAAATATTGAAGCAGAAAGTGAATATCCAACAGAGATTGGTAATACAAATATAAAGTAACCTTTTGAAGGAGATATATTGTGATAGAGAGGAAGACAGAAACAGAGGGAGAGACTTCTGAATTACAGGAGATCTGTTGAGATAGAGAGAAACAGAGGTAAAGACTGACAGGAGATATATTGTGATAGAGAGAAAGACAGAAACAGAGGGAGAGACTGGCAGGAGATATATTGTGATAGAGAGAAAAACAGAAACAGAGATAAAGACGGAAAGGAAATATATTGTGATAGAGAGAAAGACAGAAACAGAGTTAACTCTTTAGGCATCATCAGCCAAGGTGTCGGTTTTGGAGAGTCTGGCGTGCCCAAAGTAAGATACCTGCCACTCAGGCCCAGAAACTAGGATATGCACATAATTGGTACTATTGGATAGGAAACACTCTGAAGTTTCTAAAAGTGTTAAAATAATGTATGAGAGTATAACAGAACTGATATAGCAGGCAAAAACCAGAGGAAAATCCATTCGGATTTGCAGTTGTTTTTGTAAATGACCTTCTCCAGGCTGCCTATTCATTTGTATTTTACCTAGGACTGAGACTGCAGTACCTATGGCTTCCACTAGATGTCAACAGTCTTTATACAGAGTCTGGAGGCTGTAGCAGTAAGCAGAACAGATAGGAAGAGGAAGTAGTCAGGGGACCACTTTTGTTTACAACGTTTGACGCACCACTTTATTTTCCTTTCCTATTGTTCACGTTATCGTCCGGTTGAAATATTACAGTAAATATACAAATAAGGATACCTAAGGATACATTAAAAATGATGTTTGATTTGTTTGTAGAAAGTTTATAGGTATAATTTGAACGTGTTCTCTTCACGGTTCAATGGGCGACTCAACGGTGGATTTTCTGATCATAACGCGCCAACCAAATAGAGATTTATGGATATAATAAATGACTTTTTCTAACAAAAGAACCATTGGATGTCTTCGTTGGACACTTGGGAAGCCCTCAGCAGAAGTTCTTCGAAAGGTAAGTGATATTTTTTAGCTCTTATATGGGCTTTGTGTGACCCACGCTGGATATGAATTTATGCTAATGTAGAAAATATGTGGGGTGCTATCCTCAAACAATCAAATGTTGTGCTTTCGCCGTAAAGCCTTTTTGAAATCTGACAGCGCTGTGATATTGCCAAGAAGCAGAGCTTTTGATGACTATGCAACACTTGTATATTGATGAATGTTTAATAATTCAACTTTTGAATTTTGAATTTGGCGCCTTACATTTCACCGTGCAGCGCGCCGCTACTCCCTAAGTAGTTAAACGAAAACAATGCCTTCCAATATGGAGAAAGTTATCATGTTTGTTTTGTTTTGTTTTAAACCTTGCAATAGGGGGAAAAGCAGAACATTTTTTGAGAGTGATCCGTGTGTATTAAGAGTAGTGATTGAGAATGTCGTTTTTTCTACTGGAAACAGTAGAGGGGTTTTAGTTGAAGGAAACATATTATGGAGACTAGTGAAAGTAACAAAGTGAATAGTAATTGGCTTTCATATAGCAATCCAATAAAGGCAATATTATTGTAATTTGAAGGAGTAAAAAAAATAGGGATTGAGCATTGGGACTGATATTAAATTAGAGGCTGCTCATTCTTCAAGGCCTGGTCCACTGCTCTCGTGGTTAAGTCATCTGTTGTTTGGGTTAGAGATAAGCTTCCTGTGGAACAATAGATAGCCGCCATTACACACTGAACTCAAACAGGATGTGAGAGACACAGTGGGGAAATTAGGGACCGTTTGTACAGAATTGTATGTCAATGCAACAGGTCAAAAAGATTACGATTACAAGAGAAGTTGTTTACTTTAGAAGGTGCCCATTTCAGCTTTACGGGACACCGTATCATCTGATGGACACCGTATCATCTGATGGGCACCGTATCATCTGATGGACACCGTATCATCTGATGGACACCGTATCATCTGATGGACACCGTATCATATAAATGTGTCTGAAGTATAATTCTGTATACGCATTGGGTTTATTGAGACTTCCTGCCCAAGATGCAGTAAACTCGATCAATGATTAAGAATTTTTGGGACCAATTAAAATGTAGCATAGTGAAATCTAAGTACATGAAAGTTTCTATTGTCAGAGTTTTGGTTGCACACATGTACATTCTCTTGATTAGAAGAAATGTACTGAAAAACCCAATGTAAACCTGATACACAAAATGTTTGAAATATCTTTAAATAATGTCTGAGGTACAGGAAAACAAACACTCACTTTTTAGGGCTGACTGATCTTAATAGTGCTGATCACCCTCACTAGAAAGACAGCAGACATTGTTTTTATTTATTTTATAATGTATCAATAGTCCTGTGTGTGTCTCTAGTCTATTTTACCATATAATTTATTTGTATTTTTTATTTAACCTATATTTAACTAGGCAAGTCAGTTAAGAACAAATTCTTATTTACAATGACGACCTACCCCGGCCGACGCTGGGCCAATTGTGCGGCGCCCTATGGGACTCCCAATCTCGGCTGGATATGACGCCTCTTGCATGGAGATGCAGCGCCTTAGACCGCTGTGCCACTCGGGAGCCCATTACCTTATGGGATACAATTATTTCCTTACGGAGTTATCAAGAGATAATTCTAATTTGTTTATTTTTAACAGGCAGTGTTGATGTTTAATTTGGATGCATGAATGGTTGCATGTGCTCCCTCTCCGGCCTCTAGGTCACCAGGCTGCTCGTTATGACACCTGTCACGATCGTTACGCGCACCTGCGCATCATCTGACTCACCTGGACTCCATCACCTCCTTGATTACCTTCCCTATATATATATATATATATATATATATAGTCACTCCATTTGGTTCCTTCCCCAGGCGTCATTGTTTCTGTTTCAGTTTCCTGTCTGTGCGTTGTTTGTGTTTCTTGTATTGTTCATTTGTTTAATAAATGATGCACTCCCTGAACTTGCTTCCCGACTTTCAGCGCGCACGTTACAGAATGACACCCGCACACGTTACAGAATGACGCCCGCACACGTTACAGAATGACGCCCGCACACGTTACAGAATGACGCCCGCACACGTTACAGAATGACGCCCGCACACGTTACAGAATGACGCCCGCACACGTTACAGAATGACGCCCGCACATGTTACAGAATGACGCCTGCACACGTGGCTCTCCGAACCGGAGCTACCTGGGAGGCCTCAGCCGGTTTGTCAGGCTGCCATACCTCAGCTGGCTCGACGGGTTTCCATACCTCAGCCGGCTCGACGGGTTTCCATACCTCAGCCGGCTCGACGGGTTTCCATACCTCAGCCGGCTCGACGGGTTTCCATACCTCAGCCGGCTCGACGGGTTTCCATACCTCAGTGGACGCGACCGGTCTGCTCCGGATCGTTTCTTCGGTTGGCGTCCTGCGGCTGGAGCCGAACGCACCGGGGAAGGGGTACAGTCACGTATGCTCTCTCCGGCGCTCTAGGTCGCCATGCTCCCGCGTCTCAGCCGGACTGACAGGTTTCCCGCACCTCAGCAGAGGTGACCGGTTCGCTCCTGATCCCCGGGATCGTCATTTTGGTCGGCGTCCTGCGGCTGGGAGGGGGAACTCTCTGGCCTCTAGGTCACCAGGCTGCTCGTTATGGCGCACACCTGTCACCATCGTTACGCGCACCTGCGCGTCATCAGACTCACCTGGACTCCATCACCTCCTTGATTACCTGCCCTATATATTATGTCCCTCCATTTGGTTCCTTCCCCAGGCGTCATTGTTTCGGTTTCAGTTTCCTGTCTGTGCGTTGTTCATGTTTCTTGTTTTGTTCATTTGTTTAATAAATGATGCACTCCCTGAACTTGCTTTCCGACTCCCAGCGCGAACGTTACAGAGATGTTGGTAATGGATGACAGTTACTCCAAATGAATGGTAGTTTCCCCCCACCTTGAGTGATATAGATGTGTGTTGTTGTTTTGTTTGTTTTTGTCCTGCTTCAATAACAAATGTCACCAGATTGGGTCTGCTGGATGGTGGGCATTTCTCCCTAAGGATCAGCCCTCTGACCTGTAACTCTGCAGTGAGATCGCCAAGACGATAGGGGAGTATTAACTAATCCCCCTAAACTAATCTGTTGCTCTCTCTCTCTCTCTCTAATATCTCTCTCTCTCTCTCTCTCGGTTAGGGTCGAAGGTGACCACAGATGGCATCTAGATGCACGGAAGATAATTTCGTGCTGAGAACAGTGTGGACCTCAACACCTCCTCTAACCGGGCTGAAAATGGCGTTCTCTATGGTCCTTCACCACTTCTCCCGTGAGACCTGAGTCCGAGCCAGCAACCTGTACACTGCATCCAGAAGTGAGCATGGAGAGAGACCCAGTCCAAACTTCTCTCATGCTGCTGGTGTACTGGTAGGAAAATGGACAAAGACATAATGGACTGTAAAGCACAGCGGCGGCTCAGACGAGAGACATTATCAAAGTGGATGGCCCTTGATAATGTCTCTCGTCTGAGCCACCGCTGTGCTTTACAGTCCATTATGTCTTTACAGTCCATACAGTCCAACATGTGCCACTTAAAGGACTAACTGAAACATTATCTGAAGAAGAACATGAGGAAACGCCAGGAAAGGAAGAATGAGTGCTGTGAAAAGGGGGGGGAGGGGGGTCAACCGTGCCCGTAATTGATTTAGGCTTGTCCAAAATGGTTTATTTGGGATATCAGGTTGATTGTGGAGGTCTGCACACTGCGAAATGTAACAGTAATTTAGCCTAAGAATGCAGTGAGATACCAATCTGTCATTACCGCAGGCGATGAGAAACTTAGGGTCTTAAATTACAGTGATAGAACCAACGTGAAGCACTAAGGACTGTCATTCTACATTTGGTTTAGATAATTTATCAATAGTTATAATTATGATTTGGAAAGGTGAGGCTTGTAGAGACAGAGCTGTGCCCTAAAAATGTGAGGAGAGCCACTAGATTGTAGCTTGGGCTAACCTTGGCCTAATCTCATTTCTATCATGGTTGGTGTGAAACTTTTATAACATGTGTTCTCTCTCTCTTCCCTCAACTGAGCACGTCTGTTACATTAACACAATAAAACAATAACACAATAAAACAATAACACAATACAATAACACACTACAATAACACAATAATACAATACAATAACACAATAACACAATACAATAACACAATACCACAATACCACAATAAAACAACACAATAAAACAATACAATAACACAATAATACAATGCAATACCATAATACAATAACACAACAATACAATACAACAACACAATACAATACAACAACACAATACAACAATACAACAACACAATACAACACTACAATACAATACAACAACCAATACAACAACACAATACAATACAACAACCAATACAATACAACAACACAATACAACACAACAATACAATAACAAAATACAACAACACAATAAATACAACAATACAACAACACAATACAACAATACAACAATACAACAACACAATACAACACTACAATACAATACAACAACCAATACAATACAACAACCAATACAACAATACAACAACACAATACAACACAACAACACAACAATACAACAACCAATACAATACAACAATACAATACAACAATACAATAAGAAAATAAATACAACAATACAACAATACAACAACACAATAAATACAACAATACAATACAACAACACAATACAACAACAAAATAAATACAACAATACAACAATACCAAAATAAATACAACAATACAATAACAAAATAAATACAACAATACAACAACACAATACAACAATACAACAATACAATACAACAACAAAATAAATACAACAATACAACAATACAATAACAAAATAAATACAACAATACAACAACACAATACAACAATACAACACAATACAACAATACAACAACACAATACAACAACACAATACAACAATACAACAATACAATAACAAAATAAATACAACAATACAACAATACAACAATACAATACAACAATACAATACAACAATACAATAACAAAATAAATACAACAACACAATACAACAACACAATACAACAATACAACAACAAAATACAACAATACAACAACAAAATAAATACAACAATACAACACAATACAACAATACAATACAACAATACAATAACTAAATAAATACAACAACACAATACAACAACACAACAACAAAATACAACAATACAACAACAAAATAAATACAACAACAATACAACTACAATACAACAATAAAATACAACAATACAATACCACAATACAACAACACAACAACAAAATAAATACAACAATACAATACCACAATACAACAATACAACAACAAAATAAATACAACAACAATACAACTACAATACAACAATAAAATACAACAATACAATACCACAATACAACAACACAATAAAACAATACAACAATGCAATAACACAATACAACAATGACTCAACTGAGCACGTCTGTTACAATAATACAACTATTTGTAAACTAGAACCTGCCATAGACTCGTGTCCTGTCCAGGGGGTGTACTTGTACATTAAGCTGCATCACTACAGAAACAGGAGATGGACTCCTGCCCTATGGGCCGTTCTGGTTCACTCTACAGAAACAGGGGATAGACTCCTGCCCTATGGGCCGTTCTGGTTCACTCTACAGAAACAGGGGATAGACTCCTGCCCTATGGGCCGTTCTGGTTCACTCTACAGAAACAGGAGATGGACTCCTGCCCTATGGGCCGTTCTGGTTCACTCTACAGAAACGGGATGGACTCCTGCCCTATGGGCCGTTCTGGTTCACTCTACAGAAACAGGGGATAGACTCCTGCCCTATGGGCCGTTCTGGTTCACTCTACAGAAACAGGAGATGGACTCCTGCCCTATGGGCCGTTCTGGTTCACTCTACAGAAACAGGGGATAGACTCCTGCCCTATGGGCCGTTCTGGCTCGGACAAGGCTACTTACTTTACTAAATAAAACAAAATCCCAGTTGCAATGAGAGATTAAATGAATTAAGACCTTAAAAAGCGACTGCCTTTGAAAAGCAACAAATCCCTTTGACATCAGGCTGTGGCATCGATATGATTTACAAACAAATTTTTTTTTTAGGGTCAACCTTGACTACAAAGTGTAAATAGGATGGAGTCAGTCTGTCTAAAACAGAGTTTGGAACAGCCGTGCGTCACAACGGCTAAATGACAGGTGGGGTTTTGATTTGACGATGTCCATTTGCCCACTAACAGGGTGAACAGCTGCAGTAATTGCACTCTATCCAATAGCATAGACAGTGAGACAGACCTGCCCATCAGCTCACATTTTGTTTACAGAAGACAACACGCCGTACATTATTTTACTTGAGAAATACCTGAACCAAACAACTTTGTTAGATGTGAAATTGCGCAAAATAAAACATCCTTGGCACAAAAAAAACAAAAAAAACGTCAAAATGATTTATAGATTTCTTTCGTCATCTTAAGACTCATTCTGAGAAATTTTGAGGAAGTGAAATAGGCTATCACGTCTACAGTGGCTCACGGGGGGACAATCATCAGTAACCAAAAGCAGAATCAGTCAGGAAACACACGTCCAGGACTGAAATCTGGGCTGCGTTTAACCTCGACCTTATGCCCTTCGGGGAATCACCGCAGCCATATTTGTCTTTGGTCCAAATGATTAGCCAAGCAAGGGAAGTTGGCAACGTAAGCCACTCAACCCTCGTTTTTTTGATGGAGTTTACGAGTGTACAATTATATCACTTGGGGGTCTGAAACACCCCCATAATTCAATTCACAATGACGGTACATACGCTAAGAAAACATTAATATGGAGAAGTCAACATACAAGTGTAAGTAAAACCGAATGTAAATAAGTTATAAATTGTGCTACTAATGCACATGATGGTTCAAACACATCTCATGAAAGGTTTTTTTGTTTGGTTAGCTTTTGGAAACGTTATCTTGCACGCGTAACTTTCCTTGACATCACACTTATACACTGTCGTTTTCGATTTACCTGATATCGTCGGATGGCTAACATTCGATGTCTGCGGATGCATTGTCTTCTAGCCAAGATATGAAATGCAAAATCATAATTGACTGTAGAGCATTTAAAGACACACACAACAGTTCCGTGATGACTGACAACACAATCCGTGGGATGAACGAGAGACACATTTCCGACCAAGAGCAGGTCCATTTAAAATGTATTCATTCCTCCCTCGCCCCCTTTGCCCTGCAAGTGTCAACTCGTCAGACATCATGATACGTCACCAGAAGTGTCCACTTCATTTGAGTGCAGATGGGAGAGGGGTGTGTCTTTTTAAGTGTTTGGAATGCAGCCCTGGAAAAAACACACTGTCTATCGGCGTGTTCAGTGGCTCTTTTAACAGTTCTCTTTAGTTGTATGCCTGTGTTGTTGCTATTATAATTAGAAAAGGTACTAATGGAAATCTACACAGCGGTTGTCAAAGGTAGAATGTCACAGGACTGACAGAATGTCTCTTTACCTAGACACCAACATCACTAGACAACTAGCCTACAGCTAGACACCAACATCACTAGACAACTAGCCTACAGCTAGACACCAACATCACTAGACAACTAGCCTACAGCTAGACACCAACATCACTAGACAACTAGCCTACAGCTAGACACCAACATCACTAGACAACTAGCCTACAGCTAGACACCAACATCACTAGACAACTAGCCTACAGCTAGACACCAA
>QNTS01002403.1:140387-156276 GCA_003317085.1 Hucho hucho
ATCACTAGACAACTAGCCTACAGCTAGATACCAATATCACTAGACAACTAGCCTACAGCTAGATACCAATATCACTAGACAACTAGCCTACAGCTAGACACCAACATCACTAGACAACTAGCCTACATCTAGACACCAATATCACTAGACAACTAGCCTACATCTAGACACCAATATCACTAGACAACTAGCCTACCGCTACAGTAGATACCAATATCACTAGACAACTAGCCTACAGCTAGACACCAACATCACTAGACAACTAGCCTACAGCTAGACACCAACATCACTAGACAACTAGTCTACAGCTAGACACCAATATCACAAGACAACTAGCCTACAGCTAGATACCAATATCACTAGACAACTAGCCTACAGCAAGACACCAATATCACTAGACAACTAGCCTACAGCTAGACACCAACATCACTAGACAACTAGCCTACAGCTAGACACCAATATCACTAGACAACTAGCCTACAGCTAGATACCAATATCACTAGACAACTAGCCTACAGCTAGATACCAACATCACTAGACAACTAGCCTACAGCTAGACACCAACATCACTAGACAACTAGCCTACAGCTAGACACCAACATCACTAGACAACTAGCCTACAGCTAGACACCAANAAATAGGGAAACTTCCACTTCCTTTTGCAATATCACAACAGAGGAGTCACATCAAACACACAAACACTGTCTTTTTTTGCTCTGACATCATTGCACACGCTATAGAAGAGCAGAATATTACCCACGATGCAACAAAACAAAACCAACAAGGTGATGGGGGTGAACAGCTGTTTCCTCCTTCAGGATCTCACCTTACAGACAAATAGGATTGGTTCAGGGTCGTCTGTTAAACTAAATGGCCACCAAGCCGTTCAGGGTTGTCTGTTAAACTAAATGGCCACCAAGCCGTTCAGGGTTGTCTGTTAAACTAAATGGCCACCAAGCCGTTCAGGGTCGTCTGTTAAACTAAATGGCCACATCAAGCCGTTCAGGGTCATCTGTTAAACTAAATGGCCACCAAGCCGTTCAGGGTTGTCTGTTAAACTAAATGGCCACCAAGCCGTTCAGTCTCTAACAGATGGGCAGAGAGTATAATATAGCAGGGCGTGCATTTAGTCACATTTTGCAACCCTTTAAAAAGCAACTTCTCCTTTTGAAAACAACCTATGTGGCATCAATAGGAGTCAGAAACAGCTATTCTAGTGTCAAAATTGACTACAAAGTGTAAATAGGATCATTTTGGTCCTAAAGTCAGTCTTGTCTAAAACGGAGTCTAGAACATCCGTGCGTCACAACGGGTAAATTAAGGTTGGGTTAACATTTGTCCATTTACCCACTAACATGGGGTGAACAGCTGCGGTGTTGCTCTCTATCCAATACCATAGACGGTGAGTCAGACCTGCTCAGCAGCTCTGACTTTGTTTTACATAAGACAACACGTCGTCACTAGGGTTGCACATTTGGGGAATATTCAGAGGTGGAAACTTTCCATGGGAATTAACGAGAATATATGGGAATTAACAGAAATATATACAAATTAATATAGATACTATTTAAAAATGTAGATTTTTGTTGCATTGGATATTTTTACCATATCATATGTAAACAGAAACAGAAACCGTTTAGCTTACCATAAGTAGACATAATTGCAAATTATTAAATCCTTCCAGTAGAAACAACAACAACAATTTAGTTAGGAATTGAACTTTATGGGATGATTTCACTGAACAACAAAAGCAAGGGAATATTGAATAATCCATTGCATCTCCCAAAAACATTTTCAACATGCATCTGTAAAATGAGCCCTTGCTTGGAAGTGTACTTCGCCAGACTGCCAAGAACCATTCCCTCATCCAGGCCAAGGTTGCGAGACACGGTAGTGATGACACCATAGGCCTTGTTGATCTCTGCACCAGACAGGATGCTCTTGCCAGCATACTTGGGGTCCAACATGTACGCTGCGGCGTGTATGGGCTTCAGGCAGAAGTCTTCACACTTTTTAATATATTTCAGAACTGCAGTTTCCTCTGCTTGGAGCAACAGTGAAGTGGGCAGGGCAGTACGGATTTCTTCTCTTACATCTGCAAGGAGAGTCTGAACATCAGACAGGATGGCATTGTCTCCATCATTCTGTGCAATGGCTACTGCTATAGGTTTCAAGGGTTTCAGGCTGGTTAACACTCTCTCTCAAAATACATCATCCAGGAGGATCCTCTTGATGGGGCTGTCCATATCAGCAGACTGTGAAATGGCCATTTCTTGGAGAGACTCCCTCCCCTCCAGGAGACATGATGACAACACCACCCCAACGGGTGTTGCTGGGCAGTTTCAATGTGGTGCTCTTATTCTTCTCACTTTGCTTGGTGAGGTAGATTGCTGCAATAACTTGATGACCCTTCACATACCTAACTATTTCCTTGGCTCTCCTGTAGATGTATCCATTGTTTTCAGTGCCATGATGTCCTTGAGGAGCAGATTCAATGCATGAGCAGCACAGCCAATGGGTGTGATGTGAGAGTAGGACTCCCCCACTTTAGACCAAGCAGCCTTCATGTTCGCAGCATTGTCTGTCACCGGTGCAAATACCTTCTGTGGTCCAAGGTCATTGATGACTGCTGTTAGGTTCCTTCTCTCCTATCCTTACATCTTATGGTTCCACAGGAAGAGGGTAACAGGATACTAAACCCTTCTTACTCCCTTCAGGGGATCTGACCTCACCTCCTGACCTCAACCCCTCCTTCGCCTAGTCCACAGATGTCCATCTGCCTCCCCTATAGCGATCCTTTGCGTATGATCTATCACGTCTTTAATATCTCAATGTTCAAAATGTCGAATCCAACACTGCCTTCAGCTCATCTGCAATGTAGAGACCGGTGTGTCTTGTAGAATACTGGTTGAGGGGTGGAGATGATGTAGTTAATTATTCCTTGCCCACAAACATTCGACCACCCATCAGAGATGATTGCAATACAGTCTGCTTGCTCTATGATTTGCTTGACCTTCACTTGAACTCTGTTGAACTCTGCATCCAGCATATGAGTAGAAAAAGCATGTCTGGTTGGAGGGGTGTATGCTGGGCGAAGAACATTCAGAAATCTCTTCCAATACACATTGCCTGTGAGCATCGGAGGTGAACCAGTTGCATACACACCTCGAGCAAGACATTCATCAGCATTTCTCTGACTACATTCCTCCATTGAGTTAAAAACACTTCTGAGTCCAGGACGACCATGAGCTGTTGCTATCGATAAGGTGTCTGATTCATCATTTTCACCTCGAATAGAAGTAGAAGGACTTCTGTCAGAGGTTGCTTGTTGTGAGCGCCGAGGGAACTTTATGCACTTGGCCAGATGATTCTGCATCTTTGTTGCATTCTTCACATTTGATTTGGCACAGTATTTGCAAATGTACACAGTTTTTCCTTCTACATTAGCTGCAGTGAAATGTCTCCATACATCAGATAGTTTCCTGTAAAGATTAGAAGAGTAAAAAAAATATATACAATTCCATGTACAGATAAGTAGTTACATTAAACAACTCCTTTGTAAGATAAATGTTTTAAAATGAAACATGTATGGAAACAGGTGAATTAACACTCCCTCAGTTAGCAGGCTCAAGCAAGCTAAAACCAACATAGTAGCAAAAACTAACTAGCAGAAAGTGTTAACAAGTTAGAAATGATTTAAACACACTTTGCTGTAGGCTACTATTTACTAGTTAACAAAACATCATGTCATATAAAATATATTCACCCCACCCAGTATTGTAATCACAACTTACCAGAAAGCATGTAGTCCTTGGCTCAGACAGTGGAGTAATGTGGGCTCAATAGCATCTCATTAGTGTGCAAGATCTTGAGAATCATCTGTACGTGTGATGGAAAAATGCACTGTGCATGCAGAGGGTAGCAATTCCATTGAATTGGGGATAATTTAACCAAAATATGCCACAAGACCTAGAATTGCCTCATGTGTATCCCACAAAAAAGATTCACTGTTATATAAGCTAACTTTCTTTTATGAATTTAAGCAAAATTCCCAAAATTCCCGGGCTTAACTTCACATGGTAAGTTTCTGACCCTTTGCAACCCTAGTCGTCACACATGTTTTAACGTGACAAATACTGCACCAAACATCAAACTGCTCAAATAAAACATCCTCTGCAAAAATGTCAAATTCGTACAGATTTCTTGAGTTATCTTAGATTAATTCTGGGGATTTTAAGGACATGAAACACACTGTCCAGTGCATTCTGAAAGTACACAGACCACTTCCTTTTTTTTTGTTACATTACGTGCCTTATTCTAAAGAAAAGAAACAAATCCTCAATCTACACAGATTACCCAATAATGACAAAGTGAAAACACGTTTTTAGAAATGTTTGCACATTAAAAAATTTAAAAAACTGAAATACCTTATTTACATAAGTATTCAGACCCTTTGCTATGAGACTGGAAATTGAGCTCAGGTGCATCTGGATTTCCATTGGCCATCCTTGAGATGTTTCTACAACTTGGTGTCCACCTGTGGTAAATTAAATTGATTGGGCATAATGTCTATATAAGGTCCCACAGTTCACAGTGCATGTCAGAGCAAAAACCAAGCCAAGAGGTCGAAGGAATTGTCCGTAGAGCTCCGAGACAGGATTGTGTCGAGACACAGATCTGGGGAAGCCAAAACAATTCTGCAGAATTGAAGGTCCCCAGGAACACAATGTCATCCATCATTCTTAAAATGGAAGTTTGGAACTACCAAGACTCTTCATAGAGCTGGCTGCCCGGCCAAACTGAGCGATTGGGAGAGAAGGGCCTTGGTCAGGGAGGTGACCAAGAACACGGTGGTCACTCGGACAGAGCTCCCAAGTTCCTCTGTGGAGATGGTTGTCCTGGAAGGTTCTCCCATCTCTGCAGCCCTCCACCAATCAAGCCTTTATGGTAGAGTGGCCAGAAGGAAGCCCCTCCTCAGTAAAAGGCACTTGACAGCCCACTTGGAGTTTGCCAAAAGGCACCTAAAAACTCTCAGACCATGAGAAACACGATTCTCTGGTCTGATGAAACAAAGACTGAACTCTTTGGCCTGAATGCCAAGCGTCTCTACTGGAGGAAACCTGGCATCATCCCTACGGTGAAGCATGGGGGTGAAAGCAGCATCATGCTGTGGGGATGTTTTTTAGCTGCAGGGACTGGGAGACTAGTCAGGATTAAGTGAAAGATGAACAGAGCAAAGTACAGAGAGATCCTTGAAGAAAACCTGCTCCAGAGCGTTCAGGACCTCAGACTGGGGTGAAGGTTCACTTTCCAACAGGACAACGACCCTAAGCACACAGCCAAGACAATGCAGGAGTGGCTTTGGGACAAGTCTCTGAATGTCATTGAGAGTCCCAGCCAGAGCCCGGAATTGAACCCGATCGAACATCTCTGGTGAGACCTGAAAATAGCTGCACAGTGACACTCCCCATCCAACCTGACAGAGCTTGAGGATCCCTGCCTTTCATACAGCACAGTGTGGATCCCTGCCTTTCGTACAGCACAGTGTGGATCCCTGCCATTCATACAGCACAGTCTGGATCCCTGCCTTCATACAACAACACAGTCTGGATCCCTGCCTTTCATACAACAACACAGTCTGGATCCCTGCCTTTCATACAACAACACAGTCTGGATCCCTGCCTTTCATACAACAACACAGTCTGGATCCCTGCCTTTCATACAACAACACAGTCTGGATCCCTGCCTTTCATACAACACAGTCTGGATCCCTGCCTTTCATACAACAACACAGTCTGGATCCCTGCCTTTCATACAGCACAGTCTGGATCCCTGCCATTCATACAGCACAGTCTGGATCCCTGCCNACACAGCTTATTTATGGAATAGGGGGACATTTTGGCCTCTATAATCCAATAACACAGATTTTGACATCATTTCATGAAAAATAATGTATATATATATATATATATAGACTAGTCTGCCTTGGATGCAATGTATAAAACTGTTAATACCAACAGGTTCCCCACTTCAATACTACACATATTAACATATGTATTAGGCAGACTGTAGAATAACATGAATATTAATTAATACCAACAGGTTCCCCACTTCAATACTACACATATTAACATATGTATTAGACAGACTGTAGAATAACATGAATATTAATTAATACCAACAGGTTCCCCACTTCAATACTACACATATTAACATATGTATTAGACAGACTGTAGAATAACATGAATATTAATTAACAGTTTGTTCTAATAACACATCAAGTCAAGCTCTTACCTATAAACAACCTAGCATCTACGTTGGGATATTTGCCCAGGAGCTTTTTACACACATCAACGGCTGGGTCGTCATAGTCCTGCACACACAACAGGATCTCATACTGGGGAGAGAAACACAGACAGACAGAGAGAAACGTTAGTCCAACACTATAGAGAGAAACAGAGAGAGAGACAGAAACGTTCTGACACCGGTCTGAGCGGGCCTCGAGACACCGGTCTGAGCGGGCCTCGAGACACCGGTCTGAGCGGGCCTCGAGACACCGGTCTGAGCGGGCCTCGAGACACCAGTCTGAGCGGGCCTCGAGACACCGGTCTGAGCGTCCTCGATAGGAAACGTTTCACAGCATGCAGTACGATCCAACCGCTAGGCTACCTGCCGCCCCTACACTCTAACCACTAGGCTACCTGCCGCCCCTACACTCTAACCACTAGGCTACCTGCCGCCCCTACACTCTAACCACTAGGCTACCTGCCGCTTCAGGCAATGAAATGATAGTGCATCAACGTTGCTCATCAGGGTCTGCATCCCGCTCGTCATCAGACTAGCCTTACCCAAACCCTCCTTACGTTAAACAGACTGGCCTTACCCAATCCTTTCTCACGTCATGTTGAAGTGATGTATGTACTGTGGCATGATGTTGACGCAAATCAAGATGAAGTAATAGTTGTGATTGGGCTAACGTTGTGTCAATCATCTGGTGTGGTTGGTAACTTGCACCAACAGCAACGATATGTTTTTGTGTAATGTGTAGAGGGAAGCAGAGGAGGGAGCTCTAACGTTTTCACAACGATATTGAACAAGCTGTTGCTACAGGAAGCACCATGTAGTACTTGTTCCACAGGAAACGGCATGTAGTACTTGTTCCACAGGAAACAGCATGTAGTACTTGTTCTACAGGAAGCAGCATGTAGTACTTGTTCTACAGGAAGCAGCATGTAGTACTTATTCTACAGGAAACAGCATGTAGTACTTGTTCTACAGGAAACAGAATGTAGTACTTGCTCTACAGGAAACAGCATGTAGTACTTGTTCTAAGGAAACAGCATGTAGTACTTGCTCTACAGGAAACAGAATGTAGTACTTGCTCTACAGGAAACAGAATGTAGTACTTGTTCTACAGGAAACAGAATGTAGTACTTGCTCTACAGGAAACAGCATGTAGTACTTGTTCTACAGGAAACAGAATGTAGTACTTGCTCTACAGGAAACAGCATGTAGTACTTGTTCTACAGGAAACAGCATGTAGTACTTGCTCTACAGGAAACAGCATGTAGTACTTGCTCTACAGGAAACAGCATGTAGTACTTGTTCTACAGGAAACAGAATGTAGTACTTGCTCTACAGGAAACAGCATGTAGTACTTGTTCTACAGGAAACAGCATGTAGTACTTGCTTGCTGCGCCTGCACCCTATAATGCATGACTTTGCCCTGTCTAACTGCACTGCAACATTCTAACAGTCGACTGATAAGAGAGTCACTGAAACAATGTGGCGAGACCGTCCGGGAGGGAAATTAACTCTTCGCAAACAGTGTTGTTCCAGGTCGTACCTTGGGGTAGTTATGCTCAAGCCTATAGAAGAGGTTCCAATTAGGGTATAGACACGTACAATATAGAACAGGTAGTACCATGGGGTAGGGTATAGACACGTACAATATAGAACAGGTAGTACCATGGGGTAGGGTATAGACACGTACAATATAGAACAGGTAGTACCATGGGGTAGGGTATAGACACGTACAATATAGAACAGGTAGTACCGTGCGGTTGGATATAGACACGTACAATATAGAACAGGTAGTACCATGGGGTAGGGTATAGACACGTACAATATAGAACAGGTAGTACCATGGGGTAGTCGAGGGACAGGATATAGACATGTACGATATAGAACAGGTAGTACCGTGGGGTAGTCGAGGGATAGGATATAGACATGTACGATATAGAACAGGTAGTACCGTGGGGTAGTCAAGTTCAAAGAAGGTCTCCAGGTTATTGATCAGGTTGGAGTCTACTCCTTTCAGAGGCTTCAGTAGAGAGACCCCCGCCAGCTTACTGTAGGGCTGCTTGTCACTGCTCTTCTTATTGAGACAGAGTCGGCTACAGGAGAGACAGACAAGCACAATTACAACGTTATTGTCACTGCTCTTCTTACTGAGACAGACAATCACAAGCATTAATTACATTTCTTTGTGTGGTGCTGCTGCATTGTGGGGCCTAGGCAACCAGAGACGTGTTTGTTGCTTGTTTGAGCAAGTCAAATCACGCTGTTAAGAGTCCATGTTACCACAGAAGGGACTCAATCACACGAACAGGGCTGGGCGATATGGACAAAAATATCATATTTCGATTTTTTTCAAACTTAAGGGTGATTCACTTATTTTTTTTTAAATGTTCTCTCTAAATAAGCTTTGTTGTACAATTTAAAAAAAAGGTTGAATACCCCACATTCCCAACAGTCAGCAGTAATCTAATGAATTCAGGGTGTATGAAATTAGGCTAACAATGTAATTATTTTATCAAAATAGTTTAACCTGCTTTGTATGCAATAATCATGAGCTGGCTTTCAAGTCTGACTATGAAAACGCCCTTCTCAATATCCTAGCCTATTCATTAATGATAGGACCTGCTTTACTGAACTTGTGAGACATTGCAAGCCAAGAAATTGAGATGCAGCGTCCCGTTGTGAAATACACCTATAGATTGGCGAAAGATAGGCCTAGTGCACGGTTCTGACTCTGTCTGCATGTTGGTACAGAGGTCCTGGATGGCAGGAATAGAGGTCCTGGATGGCAGGAAGCTTGGCCCCATGATGTACTGGGCCTTACGCACTACCCTCTATAGTGCCTTGCGGTCGGAGGCCAATAAGTTGCCACACCAGGCGGTGATGCAACCAGTCAGGATGCTCTCAATGGTGCATCTGTGGAACCTTTTGAGGATCTGGGGACCCATGCCAAATCTTTTCAGTCTCCTCAGGCAGAATAGACATTGTCGTGCCCTCTTCATGACTCTTTTGGTGTGTTTGGACCATGATAGTTTGTTGATGTGGACAACAAAAGCAAATCACTTAAAGGGATTCTCCAGCAGCACTCCAACATAAGCTTATGTAAAAAAATAGCACCTTGCTATGTTCTGCGGGCAAAAAGATAGATGCGTTTTCAATTACTTTAGTTGTATACATGTGTATATACCCTGGGATTGCATAGAATGCTTCTAATCCTTTATCCTGTAGCCTCTGTGTTTTAGTGCTATATGTTGTTGTGTCTTGTATGTATCATTCATCACCACACGTTAAGTTCCCTCCCAGGGAAATACAAGTTATTTGGATTGGCAGAAGGGGTTTGGAACATCTTTGTTAATGGTCTATTAACCAGATGATGGGGTCACCTGGGAAAGACAAAACTCCAGCCCTATGCAAACCTGCCTGATTAGAAGGTCCTGTCGAGATAGTTTCTGGTTGAAAAGACAAAAAGCAGGATCACTAAATAAAAATCACACAGACAGCACTGGGCCTTTAAACATTTTTACAGAAAGCTAATAATTTATCCAAAACTTAATAGAAAAAGTGTTGATACTAGTTGGCAGGGGTCTTCAACATTGTGTTTTGATGCATGTGATGTAAGCAGCAAACCCATCAGCTACAACATGTATACATCACATTGATCCATTACAATGGTCAGCCTCCCCATCCATTAGCTATAGTACCGTAGCAAAAATACCACCTCTCTCCTGTCCTGACTCCTGTGTGCATCCCAAATGGCACCCTATTCCCTATACAGTGCACTTCTTCTGACCAGATCCCTATGGCACCCTATTCCCTATATAGTGCACTACTTTTGACCAGATCCCTATGGCACCCTATTCCCTATATAGTGCACTACTTTTGACCAGATCCCTATGGCACCCTATTCCCTATATAGTGCACTACTTTTGACCAGATCCCTATGGCACCCTATTCCCTATACAGTGCACTACTTTTGACCAGATCCCTATGGCACCCTATTCCCTATACAGTGCACTACTTTTGACCAGATCCCTATGGCACCCTATTCCCTAAACAGTGGACTACTTTTGACCAGAGCACACACATATTGTGCTACATAGGAGGGAGGAACAGAGTGTCATTTCGTGGGCACCTGTAAACCACCCAACACTTGACAACTTTCCAATCCCAGGGCGTTGAGTCAATTATCAGCTACTTCTATGTACATTTGAATAACAGCCACTTGCCCATCTACATCTGCCTGGACTCATAAAAACTAGTCGCTAACATTTCATTGTACACGGGTTCATGTAACGTGAACAGGAGCAGCTAGAACACATTGCCCTACAGGAGAAACAATCAATCCATCTGATAGTAGTAGTGTGTGAACTCTCTCTTGTCTATAGGAGGGTGTTTGTGTCTGAGACAGAAACCGGGGCTGACCTAAAAAGGTGGCTCCATCTCGTCGAGTTCAATCAACTAACTGGCCATCATCAAATGGGGGGTGTTGGGGGGGTGTTGTTAACGGTGCTTTCTCACGGTAAATGAAAATGACACCGATAAACGGGCTGTCCTTACCGATAAGAGCAGAGGTACTAGATCTAAGCCCCCACTGCAGTAGAGGAACCATCCAGCCACTGTAGATCGCATCCCAAACACAAAAAACACCACTTTTTAAAAAAATAAATAAACAACAACAACAACAACAACTAAAGAAACAAGTAGCATTAGTTACCCCTATCTTTGGGTAGTATCTGCTGTTACTAGTCACTTAGGTACGTTTTAGTTCACCCACTTTACAGTGCCCACTCCACCTTAACTAGGTCTTTAGCCATGTGTAGCTCACGGTGGCTGGGTTAGTTCAAAAAAACTAAAATCACTATATCGGCATAAACAACTAGTTTAGATAGATAACCCGCGGATACTTATTGGACAACGTTTGAGTTGAATCGGACTGGACCGATTTCAGCAACCCAAACAATAGACCGAAATGACCCAGAACAAAAAGGTCGTGTGTAAATTACAGGCTATTCATTTGGGGGTGTTGAAATCGGGTTTGGTTGTTGTTGTTTTTTTTAAATAATAAAATTAATTTAAAAAAAAAATAAACGTAATTTGATGTGACTGAGGTCATGTCTGATCCCACACGTAACGTTAGTTACGGATCAACTCGTCGTGGAGATGAGTTAACTCGGCTCCGGTACTAGTTTAACTACCTACATTTGATCGGTAATACTTACACATAGATGATGGACATGAAATGCATGAACCAGAGCACAAGAAAAAGAATGAATCCGAAGACAGAGAGCCCTTGCATGGCAAGATCCAGAAGGTCCATGGTTGCGCCGTGTTGTTGTTGTTGTTGTAGCTACACCGCCGGTGTAAATAGCCACACAAGACTGGGGAGCGAATCACCGAGCCTAGAGAATCTGCTCCAACACGTCGCATGAGGTACGACCGGGGCGGGGTAGGACCGGGGCGGGGTAGGGTACGACCGGGGCGGGGTAGGGTAGGGTACGACCGGGGCGGGGTAGGGCACTACCATCCACGACGACAGTAGTCTTCTGCCTCAAAAAGACCTCGACCTCTTGACCACAGAAACACCTCTCTCTCGGTCTTTCTCTCTCTCTGTTCCCCTCTCTCTCTCTCTCGTCTACTACTACGGATCATATTGCACTATAATACAAATACAACTTGTGTGACAAAGCATGTCAATGCATTCCTTCTTTAGAGTGATAGACTATTGCAATATCGTCAACCGTTATCAATCTAATTGTAGGCCTATATTAGAGAAAGGGAGTTCCATTGAGAAGGACCAACTTGGGTTACAGAAGCTTTGAAGTTTAGCAAAACAGAAATAAAGCTTTTCGTGTTTGCACGAGTCAAGTGTCCTGTTATCTTTCTTATCGAACTGCCTTTGTATTCGTGGCTGTATCACAACCCGGCCGTCATTGTAAAGACTTAATTTCTTAACTGACTTGCCTAGTTAAATAAAGGTAAAAAAAAAAAAAAAATGCATGTAATTGGGAATGTACTGCAAGCAATCCGTGCACCCCCATTGAGTGGAATCGGTGGAAACATACAACCAGAGGAGAAACTCCAGTCGCCATAACGACACATATCCATGGGAATAAGAGTGGAGTGTGCATCAATCATTCATATAGAAAGGATTGGGTGTGACGGTACAGGTACAAAAAACGAGATGTGATTGTGTTCTTACCAAGGACACCCATTCAGTACACAATAGGTCATGAATAAATCATTATAAACTACATAGTAACCTAGCCTCTGGGGTAGTAACTGGTTTATGATACTAAAGGAGTCCATCTTGTGGAGGATTGAAGGTGGTGCAGTATTTGGCATTGAGGTGGTTACAAGCCTGTAAGAATGAAGGTAGCCTGCATTCAAAAAGAAGAACATAAGTGGAGAAAACCACTCAGAAGTGTGACCTAAAAGAATGACTTATGCTCCCCAAAGAGAAAAAGTAAGTCAGACTTTCTATTAAGCTAGTAAGAAAAACATGTGTTTTTATTTTTATTACCTTTATTTAACGAGGCAAGTCAGTTTAAGAACAAATTTTTATTTACAATGACGGCCTACCAAAAGGCAAAAGGCCTCCTGTGGCGACGGGGGGCCTGGGATAAAAAAAATAAATACAATATAAATATAGGACAAAACACACATCACAACAAGAGAGACAACAGAACACTACATAAAGAGAGACCGAAGACAACACCATAGCATGCCAGCAACACATGACAACACAGCATGGTAGCAACACAACATTACAACAACATGGTAGCAGCACAAAAACAGGGTACAAACATTATTGGGAAAAGTCAACAGCACAAAGGGCAAGAAGGTAGAGATAACAATACATCACACAAAGCAGCCACAGCTGTCAGTAAGAGTGTCCATGATTGAGTCTTTGAATGAAGAGATTGAGATAAAACTGTCCAGTTTGAGTGTTTGTTGCAGCTTGTTCCAGGCACGAGCTGCAGCTAACTGAAAAGAGGAGCAACCCAGGGATGTGTGTGCTTTGGGGACCTTTAACAGAATGTGACTGGCAGAACGGGTGTTGTATGTGGAGGATGAGGGCTGCAGTAGATATCTCAGATAGGGGGGAGTGAGGACTAAGAGGGTTTTATAAATAAGCATCAACAAGTGGGTCTTGCAACAGGTAATCTAGCATTGGTACTATGGTCATCAGAATCAGGGTTAGTTTGGAAACTGGGGTAAAAGAGGAGCAATTACGATAGAGGAAACCAAGTCTAGATGTAACTTTAGCCTTCAGCTTTGATATGTGCTGAGAGAAGGGCAGTGTACCGTCTAGCCATACTCCCAAGTACTTGTATGAGGTGACTACCTCAAGCTCTAAACCCTCAGAGGTAGTAATCACACCTGTGGGGAGAGGGGCATTCTTCTTACCAAACCACATGACCTTTGTTTTGGAGGTGTTCAGAACAAGGTTAAGGGTAGAGAAAGCTTGTTGGACACTTAGAAAGCTTTGTTGTGGAGCATTTAACACAAAATCTGGGGAGGGGCCAGCTGAGTATAAGACTGGATGAGAGCTTCATACTGCCTGAGCTATGTTGTTGATGTAAATTGAGAAGAGAGTGAGCCTTGGGGTACTCCCTTGGTGACAGGCAGTGGCTGAGACAGCAATTTTTTTTTTAACTTTATACACTGCACTCTTTGAGAGAGGTAATTAGCAAACCAGGCCAAAGACCCCTCAGACACATCAATACTCCTTAGCCGGCCCACATGGATGGAATGGTCTACCATATCAAAAACTTTGGCCAGGTCAATACAAATAGCAGCACAGCATTGCTTAGAATCAAGGGCTGTGGTGACATCATTGAGGACTTTGCAGTGACACATCCATACCCTGAGCGAAAAACCAGATTGCAAACCATATAGACATTGAGTGATGGTAGCCAATATGTACTGTATACGCAGGCATGGTAAAATGACATTACCCTCTCTTCATCTGGTGATGACAAACAACTAACTGCCACTGGGAAACCACTAATAGCAATCATTAAAGGGGAAATCTGGGATTCACACAACAATGTCTATATGTCATTCATTTAAAAGTCTATGTAACAATCCCAGATTGCCCTTTTAAAAAGGTCCAATGCAGATGTTTTTTATCTCAATATAAAACAATTTCTGGGTAACAATTAAGTACCTTACTGTGATTTATTTTCAATTAAAATGGTAAAAAAGAAACAAAAATAGCTTCTTAGCAAAGAGCAATTGGTCAAGCAAGAAGGAATGGTTTCAGTGGGGAGGGGAAAACTGAAAACGAATTATTGGCAGAGGTTTGGAACTGTTTCTTATTGGTCTATTAACAAATTTACCTCCTGGTGATTTCACTCCATCCCACCAAAACAACCTCATAGTGAACATGATGATAATGCCATTTTAGTGTAAGAGCTGTTTGAAATTTCAGCCTGTAGGGTGTGAATTAAGGAGGATCTAGGGGGGGGGGGGGCTGAGCGAGACATTACCTCCTGTAACAGTATTGCTCCCGTCCCTCTCCTTGCCCCTACCTGGGCTCGAAGGGACCCTCTGCACACATCAACAACTGACACCCTCGAAGCACCGTTACCCATCGCTCCACAAACGTCGCGGCCTTGGGAAACAACTACTTCAAGTCTCACAGCGAGTGACGTCACCGACTGAAACGCTATTAGTGCGCGTTCCTTAAATGCAACAAAAGGCAAACTGGGGGGGGGTCTTTAAATAATGCACATTTTACCATTCTATTTGTTTAAAATGCAGTGGTAAATATGTTTTACAGTGGTAAATATGCAAATCCAAGCTTCCAAATGAAATGATCCTCCTCACCTCTCTGTCATAGTTAAAAACCATTTTGGCCTCAGCTGAGCTCCTTTACGGACAGATTGTCTTCTGTAGTTCCTAATGTTCACCATTTGTTTGCCATGCATCCTTGATAAAAAAAAAATGTTTGCCTTTATTCCAATGCATTCGATTTCTCAGTTGATTTATTCATTGTTTGCTTTTGTCAGTCAGCTGTTTAGAGCGCTCATTGCTTTGTTTTTCAGGTGCGTGCTGGGTAATGGTGTTCTCTGAGCCGTCCGTGGCCACAAGAAGTAGAATTTTTTTTATTTTTCTATTAATTTTCTATCAATATTTGTTTTCTTTCCTGGATCAGCTGATGATGGTCGACAGCATCACTAGACAACTAGCCTACAGCTAGACACCAATATCACTAGACAACTAGCCTACAGCTAGACACCAATATCACTAGACAACTAGCCTACAGCTAGACACCAATATCACTAGACAACTAGCCTACAGCTAGACACCAATATCACTAGCCTACAGCTAGACACCAATATCACCAGCCTACAGCTAGACACCAATATCACTAGACAACTAGCCTACAGCTAGACACCAATATCACTAGACAACTAGCCTACAGCTAGATACCAATATCACTAGCCTACAGCTAGACACCAACATCACTAGACACCAATATCACTAGACAACTAGCCTACAGCTAGACACCAATATCACTAGACAACTAGCCTACAGCTAGACAACAACATCACTAGACAACTAGCCTACAGCTAGACACCAA
>QNTS01002404.1:22549-41422 GCA_003317085.1 Hucho hucho
AGTGGGTAACCTGTACCAGTGGGTAACCTGTACCAGTAGGTAACCTGTACCAGTGGGTAACCTGCACCAGTAGGTAACCTGCACCAGTAGGTAACCTGCACCAGTGGGTAACTTGTACCAGTGGGTAACCTGCACTAGTGGATAACCTGCACCAGTGGGTAACCTGTACCAGTAGGTAACCTGTACCAGTGGGTAACCTGTACCAGTGGGTAACCTGTACGAGTGGGTAACCTGTACGAGTAGGTAACCTGTACCAGTGGGTAACCTGTACCAGTAGGTAACCTGTACCAGTAGGTAACCTGTACGAGTAGGTAACCTGTACCAGTAGGTAACCTGTACCAGTGTCAGGTGTGCAATGGGAATGTGTTTTTGCATATCCCATAGTGTGGGGTCAGAGCCAGGGATCAGCCATTATTGACGGAGACTCCAGAGCAATTAGGGTTATAAAAATATATATGTATTTTATTTCAACATGGAAGATATATTGAGACCTAGGTCTCTTTTCCAAATGCGCCCTGTATAATACAATATAAATATACACATTATACACAATACATATACATTTAAAGTCGGAAGTTTACATACACCTTAGCCAAGTACATTTAAACTCAGTTTTTCACAATCCCTGACATTTAATTCTAGTAAGAATTCTCTGTCTTAGGTCAGTTAGGATCACCACTTTATTTTAAGAATGTGAAATGTCAGAATAATAGTAGAGAGAATTATTTATTTCAGCTTTAATTTCTTTCATCACATTCCCAGTGGGTCAGAAGTTTACATACACTCAATTAGTATTTGGTAGCATTGCCTTTAAATTGTTTAACTTGGGTCAACCGTTTCAGGTAACCTTCCACAATAAATTGAGTGAATTTTGGCCCATTCCTTCTGACAGAGCTGGTGTAAATGAGTCAGGTTTGTAGGCCTCCTTGCTCGCACACGCTTTTTCAGTTCTGCCCACACATTTTCTATTGGATTGAGGTCAGGGCATTGTGATGGCCACTCCAATACCTTGACCTTGTTGTCCACAAAGTTGTCCACAACTTTGGAAGTATGCTTGGGGTCATTGTCCATTTGCGACCAAGCTTTAACTTCCTGACTTATGTCTTGAGATGTTGCTTCAATATACCCACATCATTTTCCTCCCTCATAATGCCATCTATTTTGTGAAGTGCACCAGTCCCTCCTGCAGCAAAGCACCCCCACAACATGATGCTGCCACCCCCGTGCATCACGGTTGGGATGGTGGTCTTTGGCTTGCAAGCCTCCCCCTTTTTCCTCCAAACAAAACGATGGTCATTATGGCCAAACAGTTCTATTTTTGTTTCATCAGACCATAGAACATTTCTCCAAAAAGTACGATCTTTGTCCCCATGTGCAGTTGCAAACCGTAGTCTGGCTTTTTGATGGCGGTTCAGGAGCAGTGGCTACTTCCATTGCTGAGCGGCCTTTAGAGTTATGTCTATATGGAACTTGTATTACTATGGATATAGATACTTTTGTACCTGTTTCCTCCAGCATCTTCACAAGGTCCTTTGCTGTTGTTCTGGGTATGATTTGAACTTTTCGCACCAAAGTGCGTTCATCTCTAGGAGACAGAATGCGTCTCCTTCCTGAGCGGTGTGACGGCTGCGTGGTCCCATGGTGTTTATACTTGTGTACTTTTGTTTGTACAGATGAACGTGGTACCTTCAGGCGTTTGGAAATTGTTCCCAAGGATGAACCAGACTCATGGAGGTCTAACATTTTTTTCTGAGGTCTTGGCTGATTTCTTTGGATTTTCCCATGATGTCAAGCTAAGAGGCGCTGAGTTTGAAGGTAGGCATTGAAGTACACTTCCAATTGACTCAAATTATGTAAATTAGCCTATCAGAAGCTTCTAAAGCCATGACATCATTTTCTGGAATTTTCCAAGCTGTTTAAAGGCACAGTCAACTTAGTGTATGCAAACTTCTGACCCACTGGAATTGCGATACAGTGAATTATAAGTTAAATAATCTGTCTGTAAACAATTGTTGGAAAAATTACTTGTGTCACGCACAAAGTAGATGTCCTAACCGAATTTCCAAAACTATAGTTTGTTAACAAGACATTTGTGGAGTGGTTGAAAAACAAGTTTTAATGACTCCAACCTAAGTGTATGTAAACTTCCGACTTCAACTGTATATTCACATTAAAATACAAAAACACAGTCATTGTAAACACAAATAAAACATCACAAATCACCCAGAAAAACAGTTACATTCCTACACAAATAAGTCCCCAATCAGTACTTTAAATTGCGCAAACAGCACCAGAACATCAAGATGAAATGTATTGTTGATCCAGCAATACAGTGGTAAAGTGGTTGTAGTAGAAGTGCTATGGTTTACATTATAAATACATTTCTCTGATAAAAAAATAGCAAAGTTGTACATTTACCAAGGATTCAAGAATCTTAGCTAGATTCTTGAATGTAGAAATGAGGAAGTCTAGAAATTAGGTAATAATTATTAAGATCACTACTATCCCCGCCTTTATGGAGAGGAATATTTCCTGATAAAAATGTTGCATAAAAAATGTGGGTTTTTGAGCCAACAATGATGGGCGCTGCACACTCCAGGATCCAATTGGTCGGCCCCTGTGGATTTTCTTGTTGTCTATTGCTAGCAAAGCATCCAGGACTTATTCTCTGTAAATAGCCTTAAAAAAAAGCTTTGACTATCATTTCTCTTATTATTCATCAAGTTTCCCCTAACAGCATCCAGCCCAATATCATTGTGAATAGGCTAAGAAGTTCTTTCAACGAGATAAAAATGGTGATTAAATGCAATGATGGTATTCTTTTTTCGTAATGAGGACAGTGTCTGAATTAATTTGATGTGGCAGAGAAGAAGAAGTAGAACCCTTCAGCGATTTGACAGTTTTCCAGAATTTAGCGGGTTCCCATTACAATTCGAAAGAGCGATTACATAATAATCAGATTTAGCCTTTCTGATTTGTCGTACACAATGATTCCTCAGTTGCTTAAAAGCTTGCCAGTCCAGGCTAAGCCTGTGTTCCTGGCCTTGACCCAAGCATCATCTCTTCTAGAATTCCCGATAAACCCTTCATGTTTTTAAGGGAGTATGATTATCCACAATAGTATTAAAGACATCTGCAAAAAGGCTCAGAGGCTTAAATCAGGTTCAGGGATAGCAGAAATACAATCAAGGTCACTAAAATAATGTAAAAAAGCCTGTTCACTGAAGTTTTTAAAGTTCCTCTTTGTGATGACAAGATCCTTCGAAGGATCTTTAGGGTTGGGCCATGTAGGCGTACTCACCAGCTGGGTTAGGTTTAGACCATTACATGTCTTTTATATTGTCTGAAG
This sequence comes from Hucho hucho, assembly GCA_003317085.1. Lineage (NCBI taxonomy): Eukaryota > Metazoa > Chordata > Actinopteri > Salmoniformes > Salmonidae > Hucho > Hucho hucho. The sequence continues at coordinate 25,899 of QNTS01002404.1, forward strand.
CCTACATTTCCCAATCATAATTTAGGTTCAGGGATAGCAGAAATACAATCAAGGTCACTAAAATATTGTAAAAAAGCCTGTTCACTGAAGTTTTTAAAGTTCCTCTTTGTGATGACAAGATCCTTCAAAGGATCTTTAGGGTTGGGCCGTGTAGGCGTACTCACCAGCTGGGTTAGGTTTAAACCATTACACGTCTTTTATATTGTCTGAAGCCTACATTTCCCAATCATAATTTAGGTCACCCAGGATAATAACTTCTGATTTGGTAAAAGAAGACAACAAACTAGTTAACTCCTCGAGGTTAGCCGGGGGAGAACTATAGACCCTTATAATAGTTATGGATACATTTTTCCCCAGACAAAGGCTTAAAGATAGTAGTAAAACCATTTTTTTTGTAAAGAGATAGAAAAATGATTCTGTATAAAAATTGCCACTCCACCACCTCCACCCTGTCTGTCAGAGCTGAACAGATTTTAACCCTCAATATTAATATCAGAGTCCAGGATGTCCCCAGAGATCCAAGTTTCAGTCACTTCCAGAATGTCCGGATTTGTCTGCATAGCCCAGATCTTGATGTAATCCAGTTCAGGAAGTAAACTCCTAATGTTCAGATGCAGCAACCCAAATCCTTTATGATTTGTTATGTCACATGGAAACTCAAACTCAAACAAGCTACGTTCAATAGACGGTTGCAGGCTCTGTCTGATGGTTGATATTGATGTAGTTGCTATGGCTATCAGATTGCATAGAACTGCACCATTTGGTCTATCCCTATTAGTAATAGACGGAGTAGAAATGTGAATTACTTTTCCACCGTTGCGAGTACCTTGCTCAAGGGCAGATCGACAGCTTTTTCACCTTGTCGGTACCTCCTCTAGCTAAGCTCCAATTGAATAACGAAAGAGAGAGAGATCCAATCACCAGGTCTGATGGGGAAAGGGGCCCGGTCTAGAACAATCCACTTGTCTGATTGAAGAAGATGTCTTGCCGGGTCTGGATTCTAATGGAATCTGTGCAGGTGTGAATCGCCGCCACACATTAACACCTGAGAAGTCTCCTGCCGACTGACCCTTGACTCTAACACCTGAGGCGTCTCCTGCCGACTGACCTTAACCCTAACACCCGAGGTGTCACCTGCCGACTGACCCTTGACTCTTGGGTCCCTCGGCCCAGACAGACTCTTTAAAAAGCAATCTCAGGAAAGGTGTGAAATCACTCCCAGAGGAAAGGGGAGAGAGAGAGCATGTCGATGAAGAGAGAGAGGGGATAGAGGGAGGGAAATAAAGAAACAGAAGATAGAAATACTGAGATAGAAAAAGGAAGGACATTGAGAGAGAAAGAGAGAAAGCAGAGAGCACCTACAATGTGAGAATTTTCCAATTCCAGCATTCTGTCATCACCATGTTAATTTGTAGACAGGATGGGGATTTTGAATGGGGCATTGACTTGAATGATACACTGCTAAGGTGAGCAAACGTGATTCACTCTCAATGATCTGTGAGTGTGTGAGAGTGTGTGTGTGTGTGTGTGTGTGTGTGTGTGTGTGTGTGGACGTGTTTAACTATATTTGTGGGGAACAGAAGTCCCCACAAGAATAGTAGACAAACAGAAATTGGACCAACTGGGGACATTTTGTTAGTCCCCATAAGGTCAAATGCTATTTCTAGGGGGTTTAGGGTTAAGGTTAGAATTGGTGTTAGTGTTAGAATTAGCTTTAGGATTAGGGTTAGAAGCTAGGGTAAGGTTTAGGGAAAATAGGATTTTGAATAGAACTGAATACAAGACTGTGTGTGTGTGCGTGCGTCAATGCACGTAAATGTGAATTCTTGTGAGTGTATGCTGCCAATGTGCAGTGGCACATAAAGGAGGCTAATGTCACCCTTTCAGTGTTGCTAACCGGATGGCTGTAAGCCCTTTGTGCTCCCGCTCCATTAGTCTTCTAAAAGCTGCCATGTTCTCCCTCTGTGGGTGGGTAAACTGCACATTTCATAATAAACAGGCCACTTCACTTCAAAGGGCCCTTTTGTGGACCCTGAAACTATAGCCAAACTCTTTCTCTTTAAAACAATATTTACCACCTGAGTCTATTCGGATGACTGTTCAGATTAAGTTGTTCCATTCATCACCACTGGCTGAGTTTCCTGCCATTTTCAAATGAAGTGTGTGTGCATGTGCAAGACAGGCTACATCCAGTACATGGAGTAGCCAGCAAGGGAGTTCCGGGCTGGGGGGGGGGGGAATAATTATCCCAGGGATAATTGTTTTCAATATGAGCTCTATTTGAATACTGAAAATGTATGAATTCAGTGTATTAGTTGTTTTGGATATCGTAGAGGCCTTTTTTTACATTAAACCTGTCTTCTCTTGAGAATAAAGTAATATTTAAAGTTTTACTGCAAGTTTACGAATTGCCACAATGATGTTTATTCTTCAAATTATGTATTTTATTGGCTCTGCTGTTTTGGACACTTAGGGTAAGGAAACCAATGTGACATTTTGTAATTTGTGTGAACTATCCCTTTAACAGTTTGTCAATCAATCTCTGTGGGTGGGATTGTCAGGGGAGGGGGCGGGATGTTTGTGAGTCACAGAGTAGGTAGGGTTTCAGATATGTTAATCAATCACTGTGGGTGGGACTTTGAGGGAAGGCGGTAGATTAGTAATCTAGTCAGAAAAACAAAAAACATACTCTTTCAATTTAATTTATTGTGGCAAAAACCTAAGAAAAAATGTTGTGTTCTGTCAAGTAAACATGGATTCGCTGTTGAGAAACAATGTAGAATTGCAGGAAAATGGCATTAAAAATAGACCTACAGGCATGATTGAAGAATGAATCAGGTGTTTAACATGGGTTTTGCTATACAGAAAGCAGCAGTTGACTACTCCATTGTCAACACTTTAATCAAATCAGTAGGCCTATATCAATATGTCTCATGACATTAGCTTTTATAACCTTCAATCTGTTTTCATGTGTCATATTTTGGACCAGAATGAGGCTCTCTCTCCACTACCTATTGTTCCAGCAGTGAAGATTCAACATCTTCATCTAATGTTTTCATAATTAATCTGCAGATAATCGACAAAAAGCAATAGTAGCCTACCAGTATGCGAATTAAGGAGCCAAATGAACGGGTCTCTCACAGATGCGATTCGGTTCACCTAAATGGTAGGTTCAAAAAGAGCCGTTTTTTTGCGAATCAACCCATCACTAGGCTCCACTTTAGCAGTCACTACATTGCCTTCAAATCCTAGGAGAATACTTGTAGAGATGCGATACCATGAACATATAAATATGTCGTATGATGTATGCAACAGCAAAGGGATATAGGTGATTGACTTTATTCAGTCAGTTCGACACCAGAAAGTCAACACTTCACAGTAAATAGCCTATGTAGCGACTCCGTGGTAGGCCTATGAAACACACACAAAATAAAATAAATGAATGTGCCACAAAACAATAATTAAGTGGATTTCAACTCATCGTTACCACTTACATGACATGGGACGTGTAAATTCACTCACAGGACACGATGAAGCATCATGCTCTCCCTCTTCCGTGAAAAGAAATTAGACTGCAGGCAACCAAAGCGCACAAAAATAACAAAGGTACCGAGAGGCGGAACAGACAGCAGACTGACAAACCAGCAGTTTCCTTTTTCACGGCTGGCTTTGTGACTGACAGGCATCTGTCCTATCAACAGATCTCTAGAAGATGCATATTGTTCATTCTAGCGGGAGAAGGCTATACAGAATTTTCTGACTAGCGAATTTAAACTTTTAAATGAAAAGAAGACGAGTTAATTATTTAAGTGGAAAAAGTAGCCGGCTGACAATGACTCTCTTATAGGCTATTTTCACAGATGGCTGGTGCTTACAGAAAACACTGGGTGTGTGTTATGCAACGTGATTGGGTCCAACTTAAATAATTACAAACATCCTGTCAGTGGAGATAAGCCTGGATATAAATCTAAATAAAAAGTTAATATTAAATAATGATGAGACAATAAATATTGGTTTATGTCTTAGAATAAGATGATCCTGTTTCATCGTGTTCACAAAAAGCATCCTATCACTTGCATATTATCTGTCATGCTTATCATAGTAGGGTATAAGGCAGGTGGTGTTTAGTAATGCATTTGGATGACACATCTCCCACACATTTCCTGAACCCAAAAGTTGACATAACAACTCCATTCAGAATGTGTATGTAAATGCATACATCCAAGAGATATAGCCAGCACCAAGACCCATGTGTCAGCTATAACATCCAATTCACCTATAAACCCCCACAATTCCATCCATTTTAATGCCGTGGCCCAGAGAATGTTAAATAGAAATAAACAGGGGATTCAAGAATCCTGGCGTTTCTATAGAAATGAAGAGCTGGCCATGGCAGTAAGATAAAAGTCAAGTAATGGCATCCGACGCTTGGATATACAGTATGTAGGCGCCATGATGAGGTGACATTACGAGGCTATAAAAACAAACTAAAAAAGAAGAAACTGAAGAAGTTGCAAGAAGCCCCAAATGTAAGGGGCATCGGGGCTTGTGGCAAAGGTAGAAAGGCAGCACAAAATCTGCTGGGGCCTGATAAGCCACAGCATTCACAGGCTTATCAAGGCCGGGATTCTCCCCCCAGAGATGGACCGCAAGGCCGGGATTCCTCCCCCAGAGACCGACCACAAGGCCGGGACCTGCTTGTGAAAAAAGAAAAAGCGCACTGATCTTACGGATATTTATTTTCCAGTTCTCTGGGCAACCAATAAGTAAATGGACATTGGATGGATTTAGATGGCCAGAACGCTGGTAGCAGAGATAGAGGGAGACAATAGTGCCAAGTATGAAAAAAGTCTGAAAATGTATGTTCTCACTAATTGTAAGTCACTCTGGATAAAAGCGTCTGCTAAATGACTAAAATGTAAATGTAAATAACGACCATGCAAATGCTTCATAAGCACTGTATAAACACAACTTAAGCATTCATAAATAACTGCTCACTGTACTGACTGTCAGGGAGCACTCGCTGGTACTGTACTCTAATGAACTGTAATGTACTGTAATGTAATGTACTGTAATATAACCTACTCTACTGTACTGTACTGGTACTGTATCTACTAACAAACTCCATATCTATCTTTAGTGGTTTCATTCAGTACATACAAAGTGTAGTGCCTATGAATGGCTCAAGCATTGCTTATGAACGCATTGTATTGTACAGCACAGAAACAAGTAGCAGAAAATTCTACTATCCATACACCAATCTTCCCAGTATCCCTTGTGAGAGCTAGCGAGTAAGAACAACCCCTCACTTCTTTTGACTGAAGTCTGTGAGAGAGAGACTCAAAGGAGCCCCTATGTGGTCTAGTGTTGGGCTCTTTGAAAGACCTGGGCTGTATCCCAAATGGCACCCTTATTTCCTACAAAACAGCGGGCCCGGGTCAAAAGTAGTGCACGAAACAGGGAAAAGGGTGCCATTTAGGACGTAGACCTGGCTGGTCTCAGTGGAGGTAGAGGAGGGAGGTTTTGTTGGTTGAGAATAGAGCTTTGTCTCTGTGTTTGGGGGCTGCTGTGTCCTGGTGGAGTGTCTTCCTTTGTCTGCCTTTGATTGCTCTTATGAATTATGGATATTGCCTTTCCCACACAATGTGTGTGTGTGTGTGTGTGTGTGTGTGTGTGTGTGTGTGTGTGTGTGTGTGTAGCCGTGCCAGGGACTGCAGGGCGCAGTGACAGTGATCGACTCCTGCTTACCTTTCTTAAACACACGCACGCACGTACGCACGCACGCACGCACGCACGCACGCACGCACACACACACACACACACACACACACACACACACACACACACACACACACAGATACCTATAGCTCTACTCTTCTCCCATCCTTTGCTTAAGCAAGAACCAGAGGTCAAGATGAGTACACACACACACTGCCGCCTCCCATGTGAAAGTTAACACGTTACATAACTCTCTTCACACGTTAAATTGGCAACTGTGCGCCGCCTGAATAAAACATCTCTATTTCACTGTGCTTTTCATTTGAGAGTTCTAGCCGCCTCCACCCCAACACACGTCCGAGGTAAACATTCAATGGCTATCTAAAAAGCAGCACTCTTCAAGTACAACTATTCTAAATACTCTAGATCCGCCATCATGGTTACATCACAGCCATCTCCTAGCCGGAGAGTATCCAGGGGTCCAGGGGAAGAGTTCTGTTCCATAGTGGAGTGGCGTAGCGGCGTAACCTTAACACTCTTAGTGACAGGCTACATCCAGCATCATAACTCTTAGTGACAGGCTACATCCAGCATCATAACTCTTAGTGACAGGCTACATCCAGCAGGGTAACTCTTAGTGACAAGCTACATCCAGCAGGGTAACTCTTTGTGACAGTCTACATCCAGCAGGGTAACTCTTAGGGACAGGCTACATCCAGCATCATAACTCTTAATGACAGGCTACATCCAGCATAATTTCTCTTAATGACAGGCTACATCCAGCAGGGTAACTCTTAGTGACAGGCTACATCCAGCATCATAACTCTTAGTGACAGGCTACATCCAGCAGGGTAACTCATAGTGACAGGCTACATCCAGCATCATAACTCTTAGTGACAGGCTACATCCAGCAGAGTAACTCTTAGTGACAGGCTACATCCAGCAGGGTAACTCTTAGTGACTGGCTACATCCAGCATCATAACTCTTAGTGACAGGCTACATCCAGCAGGGTAACTCTTAGTGACAGGCTACATCCAGCATCATAACTCTTAGTGACAGGCTACATCCAGCAGGGAATCCATACCAGCACTCCACTTTCTCCTTCCTTCTCTGTAGGTCCATCCCAAGGAGAGGGAGAGGGGAAAAGAGAGAAAGAAAGAAAAAAATAAAGAAAAGGAGAGAGAGATGAAAGACAGAGAGAGAGAGAGAGAGAGAGAGAGAGCGAGAGAGAGAGAGAGAGAGAGAGGTGTGAGAGGGAGAGAGGGAGAACGAGAGAAAGGGAGAGAGAGTGAGAAGGAGAGAGAGATGAGGGAGAAAGAGAGAGAGAGTGAGAAGGAGAGAGAGGAGGGAGAAAGAGAGCGAGAGAGAGAGAGAAAGTGAGAAGGACAGAGAGTTGAGGGAGAGAGAGAGAGAGTGAGAAGGAGAAGGAGAAGGAGAAAGATGAGGGAGAAAGAGAGGTTTTAAGACATGGGGAGATGAGAAGGGAGAGAGAGAGAGAGAGAGAGAAGATGAAAGGGAGTTATCCAAGGGTATGCAATGTTGAGACAGAGATGAAAAGGAGAGGTCCAAGGGGGTAAATGCTAAGACAGAGATGAAAAGGAGATGTCCAAGGGGGTAAATGCTAAGACAGAGATGAAAAGGAGATGTTCAAGGGGGTAAATGCTAAGACAGAGATGAAAAGGAGATGTTCAAGGGGGTGAAATGTTAAGTCATAGATGAAAAGGAGATGTTCAAGGGGGTAAATGCTAAGACAGAGATGAAAAGAATCAGAGATGGGAAAATAGAGAGAGAGTGAGGAAGAGGGGTTATGCGATGAAGATGATAGAGGTATCTATATATAGAGCACAGGAGGTTGGTGGCACCTTAATTGGGGAGGACGAGCTCATGGTAATGGCAGGAGTGGAATAGGTGGAATGGTATCAAATACATCAAACACATGGTCTCCAGGTGTTTTATGCCATTCCATTTGCTCCATTCCAGCCATTATTATGAGCTGTACTATCCTCAGCAGCCTCCAATGATATAGAAAGAGAGCAAAAGAGTGTATCCATTCATTTTCAGACTCCTCTTACTGCTCCTATCAGCTAGCACTATGTACTTCACTAGCAGCCATCTCACACAGTACTGTCTCCTTTAGTTCAAACTAAACTCACACTGGATACAGGATACCATAGATACACATTGTCACCGTGTTTGGTGTGGAGTAAGATAGAGTTAAACTGAATGGGTAATTGACATAATATCTTCCTAGTTGTGAAATTCTAAGAATATCATACATCTCACATAAAACAAATGTAGACCATGAGCAAATGATCGCCCAATGGCAGCTCTACAGCCCAGGAGGCCAGGCATGATTTCTATTGTGATAACAAAAAGGTCTGATCAACACATGTCCCCAGCAAGCCCTCCCTTTTACCCGCCTCCCATTGGAAAAGTAGCTTAAAAGAAGGACAAAATGGAAAAAAGACACAAGATACAGCACTGCATTTGACATGATTCTTCCATGTGTGAATGGCGTTGTGCTGGTGATCTACTGCTTTGTAATGTCATAGCTTATCTCCTCAGGCTCACTGCTCATCTCTCGGTACCAGGTCAGTCGAGTGTATGAGAAAAACAACACTCTTAAATTAGCTTTAGTAAATAAGCTCTGACATCTAGCACTGCACTGGCAAGAAACTGCCGATCTCTGGCTTTCACCATTGTTTAGCCTCCCAGCCAATGACAAAGGGACCCGTCTGGTGTCCGTCACAAAATTAACTCCAACCAAAGAAGTAGTTCACTTCCTTATCCTCCTGCCAATATCTACAGTGACCATTTTGGTTGTGTTTTGGAATTATTTGCGTATCGTTGACTCTCGGCTCAATCAATGGACTCATGTAGACTAGTGATGGTCATTTTTTCCAACTGCTTTTTTTGGTGAACGTCTGGAACCGAATCGCATCTGTGAAAGAGCCGTTCATTTGACTCCCTGATTTGCATACTGTTACTACAGATTTTTGAGCTCCAGACATTGATGATTTATATAAGTTCTAAAACGTTCTCTGAAGATGGTAATTCCTCACTGCAGGAACAATAGATAGTGAGATATTTTTTCAGGTCCACACTTTTTTGCAGTGTATTAATTTCTTCATTGTTATTTGCAGGCCAGAAAAAATGGAATTTGAACTCGTCACGATCTGACATAATGGCAGTAAACTTTTTAGGCTTTACATTAGAGATTTGCATATTTTCATGGTTTTAGGTACATTTTTAAGCGCTACTGAATGTGTGACGTTTGGGAGCCAAATTGTCTTGTTGGAAGGTGAACCTTTGCCCCAGGTCCTGAGTGCTCAGGAGAAGGTTTTTATCAAGGATCTCTCTGTACTTTGCTCCGTTCATCTTCCCCTCGATCCTGACTAGTCTCCCTGTCCCTGCCGCTGAAAAACATCCCTACAGCATGATGCTGCCACCACCATGCTTGAAAGTAGGGATGGTGCCAGGTTTGAGGAGTGGCTTCCGTCTGGCCACTCTACCACAAAGGCCTGATTGGTGGAATGCTGCAGAGACGGTTGTCCTTCTGGAAGGTTCTCCAATCTCCACAGAGGAACTCTGGAGCTTTGTCAGAGTGACCATCGGATTCTTGGTCACCTCCCTGACCAAGGCCCTTCTCCCCCGATTGCTCAGTTTGGCCGGGTGGCCAGCTCTAAGAAGAGTCTTGGTGGTTCCAAACTTCTCCCATTTGAGAATGATGGAGGCCACTGTGTCATCGGGGACCTTCAATGCTGCAGAAATTTGTTGGTATCCTTCCCCTGATCTTTGCCTCGACACAATGCTGTCTCTGAGCTCTACGGACAATTTATTCGAACTCATGGCTTGGTTTTTGCTCTGACATGCACTGTCAACTGTGGGACCTTATAAAGACAGGTGTGTGCCTTTCCAAATCATGTCCAATCAATTGAATTTACCATAGGTGGACTCCAATCAAGTTGTAGAAACATCTCAAGGGTGATCAATGGAAACAGGATGCACCTGAGCTCAATTTTGAGTCTCATAGCAAAGGGTATGAATAGTTATGTAAATAAGATATTTCAGTTTTTGGTTATTAACAAATTAGCAAACATTTCTAAAAACTTGTTTTCGCTTTGTCATTATGGGGTATTGTGTGTAGATTGATGAGGAAAATGTTTTATTTAATCCATTTGAGAATAAGGCTGTAACGTAACAAAATGTGGAAAAAGGGAAGGGGTCTGAATACTTTCCGAATGCACTGTAGGTACAGAACATTGAACAGAACAAGGCTAATGTCAATATCTCACTTTTGACAAAATTGCAGATAGAACTTTATAGTCCCAAGCTCTCGATTTGGTACAATTACAGTAGCCTACAGTAGCCTACAGAAGTCTACAGTAGCTTACAGTATTCCTACATAAGCCTACAGAAGCCTACAGAACCTGCAGTAGTCTACAGTAGCCTACATAAGCCTACAGAAGCCTACAGTAGCCTACAGAAGCCCACAGTAAACTACAGAAGCCTACAGAAGTCTACAGTAGCTTACAGTATTCCTACATAGGCCAACAGAGGCCTACAGAAGCCTGCAGTAGTCTACAGTAGCCTGCATAAGCCTACAGAAGCCTACAGTAGCCTACAAAAGCCCACAGTAGCCTACAGAAGCCTGCTGTAGTCTACAGTAGCCTACAGAAGCCTACAGAAATCTACAGTAGCCTACAGTAGCCTACAGAAATCTACAGTAGCCTACAGAAATCTACAGTAGCCTACAGAAATCTACAGTAGCCTACAGTAGCCTACAGTAGCATACAGAAGCCTATAGAAGCCTATAGAAACCTAGTAGGTTGTGGTATATTTAAAATGTTTATTGGTGTTAGTCTAAAAACGCACTACAATTCGTTTTTGCTAAAATATGCGTGTGTAAATGTCTATGTGTGTGTGTGTGTGTCCAGCCAGCCAGTGTCCCAAGGTGACCATTGTTTCTAACAGGTCAGATGAATCAGGTCAGATGAATCAAACAGTATTTTAAACCCCGCTCTTATTACCAATGTTTAACCTGGAACATTATTAGACTGAGTCCCAAATCACACCATATTCTCTAATAAGTGCACTGCTTTTGACCAAGGCCCAACAATTTTTCGGTTACGCAACTGCTTTGCAACTAATTCCAACTATCACATATGAAGATGAATTGGAGGAAACTACCATTACATTACCAGTTGTATAGTATAGTATAGTATAGTATAGTATTGTATTGTATAGTACAATACACCAATGCACTACATGGGACAAAAGTAAGCTTAAAGCAAAACACATGTCCAGTATGTAATGTGTTTATAAAATATATGAATTGTGTATTTTACCGCGTCAAACTTTCTTGCTTCAGGCGGAGGCGTAGGCATCGCATGATTGGCCGAAGGTCTGCTCGCCTTTTGGATAACAGAACTGGACAAGCCCTTCCATATGTGGCAGACATTAAATAACAACAATGGACAGAATGGATGGCTGAATCACATAGCATGAAGCTACTGTCTTGTTCTGTCTCTATGCCCAGTAGGTCAGCCGACGGATAGGCTTTCCTTTTCCTCTGAACAGCTGCTAGTCAAGTGTTGCCCAAGTGCGGTTGGATTTCCCTGACTAGGCTCTCTCTCTGTGCGGCTTTCCAGATGTGCGTAGAGTTAAGTACTACATAGCCTCACTCCGCCTGACATGCTGATATTTACACCAATTTACAAATGGGAAAGATGTGAAGTTGTGGTAGTTATTTGGTCAGATAATCAGTTTACAACCAGATAAATCATTTTCTCCCTTTCTAGGTGCTAAAAAACATCATTTTATAGTCAATATACAACCTGACCAGACCTGACATCATAATGACGACAGTTTTGACAACTGGATTTACAATTGGTATGGACAAGTGTTTCTAGAAACATGTATAGCCAGCAGTTCTCTGTATCAATGATGCTATGAACATTTTTGTATTAAGGGCAAGATATTATGTAACCCATAACAACAAGCTTTTCAACCAATGAGCTTGTTGCCTTTGTTAAAAGGATCACATACTTATCCTTGAGGCCCTTCAATGGTCTGGGGCACAAAATGAACAAAGGGCACAGTGTGCGCGTCCCAAATGACACCCAATTCCCTACATAGGTCACTACTTTTAACCAGATTCTTATGGGCCCTGGTCAAAAGCAGTGCACTACAAAGGGCATAGGGTAGCATTTGGAACAAAGCCAGTAAAAGCAGACAAACAGGCTAAAAACAGCAACACTGTAACATCCAACCTGACCTCTCTGTCTTCCGGCCCTTTGATAAGGAGGTCTGTTGTGTTTCGCCTCCTGTCTTTGAACATTTTAATTAAGGCACAGCAACAGACATGAAAATCTGAGCTCTGGAGGTTCAAAGGGCTTGTGCGTCCAGAACCTCAAAGCATAAGGGTGATCTGTTCCGCTCTGTGGTGCACTTGACTACCAACGCCCGATCCCTCAATGAGTTCTAGTTCCTCTCTCTCCCCCTACTAAGTGTTACGAGACCCACATGTGTGCAGTCATCAGAAGCTCTAGCCCACTGTGGCACTAACCCTATTCCCTATTTAGTGCACTACTTTTGACCAGGGCCCATACGACGCTGGTCAAAAGTAGTGCACTACGTAGCCGGAGTGTCACAGTAGTTATTGTTTGTTAAACTGCAGATTTCCCCTTGGCAAATGTGTTTTTAAATGGTAACGGGAATGTATTTACCTTGTTAGTGGTAAAGAGTGTCCATGGAGCACTGCACTGTGTGTGTGTGTTTGTGTTTGTGTGCGTCTGGTCCCCTCACCTTCAGGAAGTGTCCTCTGTTTACCTGTCATCCATCATTATCCATTATCTCTTCCACCCCCTCTTTCTTGCACACAACCCCCCCCCCCCCCAGGCGATTTATGAAATCTGTGGTCTTTGCAAGTGTTTACATTTGAGGAGGATTTGATGTATGGGCCCCGACTCTCCAATTCCAACAAGTTAATGCCGGATGCAATTTTACAGGACTTGACAAAAACAGAGGGAGGGGGGCTTGAGCTGTGGAGAACATCACGTGACGGTGTGGCGAGGAGCGTTCTCAGCATTAAGCGGAGCAGGTCGTGTCATCAATCATCGCAACAGAATAATTGCACCTTGGCCCTGGATGACTGCTTCCTGTACATAGCCGTTTAGGAGAGCATACGACTGGAAGGAGAGAGGATCCACTCAGATGAACACAGCTTTTCACACCACACCCCAGGTGGGACTGGGTGGTGCGTATTTAAAGGTTCCACAAAGGATTTTGAATAATATACTATAGACTGAATATATAAAACATTTTGTATACATAGACTGACCAGGTGAATCCAGGTGAAAGCTATGATCCCTTAAATCCACTTCAATCAGTGTAGATAAAGGGGAGGAGACAGGTTAAAGAAGAATTTTTAAACCTTGATACAATTGAGACATGGATTGTCTATGTGTGCCATTCAGAGGGTGAATGGGCAAGAAAAATATTTAAAATATTTAAATGCCTTTGAACCGGGTATGGTAGTAGATACCAGGTGCACCGGTTTGTGTCAAGAACTGCAACGCTGCTGGGTTTTTCAAGCTCAACAGTTTCCTGTATGTATCAAGAATGGTCCACCTAGAGGATATCCAACCAACTTCACACAACTGTGGGAAGTATTGGAGTCAACATGGCCAGCATCCCTATGGAACGCTTTCAACACCTTGTAGAGTCCATGCCCTGACAAATTGAGGCTGTTCTGAGGGCAAAAAAGGGGTGGTGGGTGCAAGTCAATATTAGGTAGGTGTTCCTAATGTTTTGTATACTGATGTTTGGTATAGTCAGTGTACAGGATAATATATTCCATTTAACAGACGCTTTCATCCCAATCAACCTGCAGTAGTCTATGCATGCATACCTTTTCAAATCGGTGGCCCCAACAGGAATCGAACCAACAATCCTGGTTTTAAGCACCACGTTCTACCAGCTGAGCCACAAAGGACCCCATCTTCAATGCAGTCTATCCCTTCAGAAAATGTATCTATCTCTGTCTTGGCATTCCTACCTTCCTGTGCTCCACTGGCCTGATTCTAGGGTGTGTGTGTGTGTGTGTTTGTGAGTGTATGCACAAGTGTTAATGTGTATATGTGTGTGTGTGTGTGTGTGTGTGTGTGTGTGTGTGTGTGTGTGTGTGTGTGTGTGTGTGTGTGTGTGTGTGTGTGTGTGTGTGTGTGAGAGTCACCGTTGCTCGGAACTGCATCTTAGACTTGAGGTGTGTCATGGGAATGCGCTTTCAACATCAAATCGTGACCCAAACCATTCATGTTTTAAATTAGTATGGCAAAAAGCAGTCCTCTTCTGTTTTAGGTCATGCCTTGTGCTCATCTGGGCCTTTGAGCCTTTAAATTGAGTCTAGGATGAGACATCCTTTCCAGTTGGACTCCTGGGAATATTTACTGCCACTTTTTAACAAGTTCTACAGCAGGAAACGGACAGTATGAATGTTTGATTCTGGTTTTATTCTTAATTATTTTTCTCACTTTCTGCATCTATCCATATTTAGATCCCTACAGGCTCTGGTCAAACGTAGTGCACTTTATTCCCTATAGGGTTCCATTTGGGAGGCAGTCACTTAGTCCTGTCTGTCCTCTGCTGTCTGACCCACAGGTTGGTCAGTGACGGTGACATGAGCAATGGGAGAGTAACGTAGTGCCAACCTCCGATAAGGGAAGTCAACCATCCTGCTCCTCTTCAAACGGAGCCACTGACCTTGACTGTCCCTACATGTCCCTACAGCAATATACACCTTCCATATGCTGTAGCTACAGCCAATATACACCTTCAATGTACTGTAGTTAGACAATATACACCTTCAATATACTGTAGTATACAGACAATATACACCTTCATTATACTGTAACTAGACAATATACAACTTCAATATACTGTAGTTAGATAGAATACACCTTCAATATACTGTAGTTAGACAATACACACCTTCAATATACTGTAGCTACAGACAATATACACCTTCAATATACTGTAGTTAGACAATATACACCTTCAATATACTGTAGTTAGACAATATACAACTTCAATATACTGTAGCTACAGCCAATACACACATTCAATATACTTTAGCTACATCCAATATACACTTTCAATATACTGTAGTTAGACAATATACACCTTCAATATACTGTAGTTAGACAATATTCACCTTCAATATACTGTAGCTAGACAACATACACCTTCAATATACTGTAGTTAGACAATATTCACCTTCAATATACTGTAGATACAGCCAATATACCTTCAATATACTGTAGTTAGACAATATACACCTTCAATATACTGTAGCTAGACAATATTCACCTTCAATATACTGTAGATACAGCCAATATTCACCTTCAATATACTGTAGATACAGCCAATACACCTTCAATATACTGTAGATACAGCCAATATACCTTCAATATACTGTAGATACAGCCAATATACCTTCAATATACTGTAGATACAGCCAATACACCTTCAATATACTGTAGATACAGCCAATGTACCTTCAATATACTGTAGATACAGCCAATATACCTTCAATATACTGTATATACAGCCAATATACCTTCAATATACTGTAGATACAGCCAATATACCTTCAATATACTGTAGATACAGCCAATACACCTTCAATATACTGTAGATACAGCCAATACACCTTCAATATACTGTAGATACAGCCAATACACCTTCAATATACTGTAGATACAGCCAATATACCTTCAATATACTGTAGATACAGCCAATATAC
>QNTS01002404.1:51959-65001 GCA_003317085.1 Hucho hucho
GTCTGGAACAGTACATTAGTCTGGTACAGTCTGGTACAGTCTGGTACAGTACGTTAGTATGGTACAGTCTGGTACAGTATGTTAGTATGGTACAGTCTGGTACAGTCTGGTACAGTCTGGTACAGTACGTCACAGTCTGGTACAGTCTGGTACAGTATGTTAGTATGGTACAGTCTGGTACAGTACGTTAGTATGGTACTGTCTGGTACAGTCTGGTACAGTACGTTAGTATGGTACAGTCTGGTACAGTACGTCACAGTCTGGTACAGTCTGGTACAGTACGTCGCAGTCTGGTACAGTCTGGTACAGTGTGGTACAGTACGTTAGTCTGGTACCGTCTGGTACAGTCTGGTACAGTACGTTAGTATGGTACAGTCTGGTACAGTCTGGTACAGTACGTTAGTATGGTACAGTCTGGTACAGTATGGTACAGTCTGGTACAGTACATTAGTATGGTACAGTCTGGTACAGTCTGGTACAGTACGTTAGTATGGTACAGTCTGGTACAGTACGTCACAGTCTGGTACAGTCTGGTACAGTCTGGTACAGTACGTCAGAGTCTGGTACAGTATGGTACAGTCAGGTACAGTACGTAAGTATGGTACAGTCTGGTACAGTCTGGTACAGTACGTCACAGTCTGGTACAGTCTGGTACAGATCGTTAGTACGGTACAGTCTGGTACAGTCTGGTAAAGTATGTTAGCATGTCACAGTCTGGTACAGTACGTTAGTCTGGTACGGTACGTTACTTTCTGGTACAGTCTGGTACAGTACGTTAGTCTGGTACAGTCTGGTACGTTACAGTCTGGTACAGTACGATACAGTACGTCACAGTCTGATACAGTCTGGTACAGTACGTTAGTCTGGTACAGTCTGGTACGTTACAGTCTGGCACAGTCTGGTACAGTCTGGTACAGTACAAGAGTATGGTACAGTCTGGTACAGTATGTCACAGTCTGGTACAATCTGGTACAGCATGGTAGAGTACGTTACAGTCTGGTACAGTACATTACAGTATGTCACAGTCTGGTACAGTCTGGTACAGTCTGGTACAGAACGTTACAGTATGTCACAGTCTGGAACAGTACGTTAGTCTGGTACAGTCTGGTACAGTCTGGTACAGTACGTTACAGTATGGTACAGTCTGGTACAGTACGTTACAGTCTGGTACAGTACGTTACAGTCTGGTACAGGACATTCGTCTGGTACATTCTGGTACAGTACGTTACAGTCTGGTACAGTACGTTACAGTATGGTATAGTATGGTACAGTCTGGTACAGTACGTTACAGTCTGGTACAGTCCTACACAGTACGTTACAGTCTGGTACAACATGGTACAGTATGTCACAGTCTGGTACAGTCTGGTACAGTACGTTACAGTCTGGTACAGTACGTTACAGTATGGTACAGTCTGGTACAGTACGTTACAGTCTGGTACATTACGTTACAGTCTGGTACAGTACATTACAGTCTGGTACAGTCTGGTACAGTATGTCAGTCTGGTACAGTACGTTACAGTATGGTACAGTACGTTACAGTCTGGTACAGTAAGTTACAGTCTGGTACAGTCCTACACAACACGTTACAGTCTGGTACAGTATGGTACAGTATGTCACAGTCTGGTACAGTCGAGTACAATATGGTACAGCACGGTACAGTACGTTACAGTCTGGTACAGTACGTTATAGTATGTCACAGTCTGGTACAGTACGTTACAGTATGTCACAGTCTGGTACAGTCTGGTACAGTACGTTAGTCTGGTACAGTCTGGTACAGTATGGTACAGTACGTTACAGTATGGTACAGTCTGGTACAGTACGTTACAGTCTGGTACAGTCCTACACAGTACGTTACAGTCTGGTACAATATGGTACAGTATGTCACAGTCTGGTACAGTCTGGTACAGTAAGTTACAGTCTGGTACAGTACGTTACAGTATGGTACAGTCTGGTATATTACGTTAGTCTGGTACAGTATGGTACAGTACGTTACCGTCTGGTACAGTCGTGTACAGTATGTTACAGTATGGTACAGTATGGTACAGTATGTCACAGTCTGGTACAGTCTGGTACAGTACGTCACAGTCTGATACAGTACGTTACAGTATGGTACAGTCTGGTACAGTGCGTTAGTCTGGTACAGTCTGGTACAGTATGTCACAGTCTGGTACAATACGTTAGTCTGGAACAGTCTGGTACAGTACTTTGCAGCCTGGTACAGTCTGGTACAGTCTGGTACAGTACGTTACAGTCTGGTACAGTCTGGTACAGTACGTAACAGTCTGGTACAGTCTGGTACATTACGTTAGTCTGGAACAAGTCTGGTACAGTACGTTACAGTATGGTACAGTCTGGTATATTACGTTAGTCTGGTACAGTCTGGTACAGTACGTTACAGTCTGGTACAGTACGTTACAGTATGGTACAGTCTGGTATATTACGTTAGTCTGGTACAGTCTGGTACAGTACGTTACAGTCTGGTACAGTCTGGTACAGTATGTTACAGTGTGGTACAGTCTGGTACATTATGTTAGTCTGGTACAGTCTGGTACAGTACGTTACAGTATGGTACATTCTGGTACATTACGTTACAGTATGGTTCAGTCTGGTACATTACGTTAGTCTGGTACAGTCGTGTACAGTACGTTACAGTATGGTACAATCTGGTACATTACGTTAGTCTGGTACAGTCTGGTACAGTACGTTACAGTGTGGTACAGGACGTTACAGTATGTCACAGTATGGAATAGTACGTTACAGTATGTCACAGGACGTTACAGTATGTCACAGTATGGAATAGTACGTTACAGTCTGGTACAGTCTGGTACAGTACATTACAGTATGGTACAGTCTGGTACAGTACGTTAGTCTGGTACAGTCTGGTACAGTATGTTACAGTCTGGTACAGTACGTTACAGTATGGTACAGTCTGGTACAGTCTGGTACAGTACGTTACAGTATGGTACAGTCTGGTACAGTCTGGTACAGTACGTTACAGTCTGGTACAGTCTGGTACAGTATGTTACAGTCTGGTACAGTACGTTACAGTCTGGTACAGTTTGGTACATTACGTTACAGTATGTTACAGTCTGGTACAGTCTGGTACAGTACGTTACATTCTGGTACAGTACGTTACAGTCTGGTACAATCTAGTACAGTCTGGCACAGTCTGGCACGGTTTTTTACAGTCTGGCACAGCCTGGCACAGTCTGGTACAGTCTGGTACAGTCTGGCACATTCTGGCACAGTCTGGTACAGTCTGGTACAGTATGCCTACTGGCTTCTACATCACATGCCGTTGTCAGATGATCACTGAGCCGTTATCTGGGAGCCATGATTTGTCCGTGGCATGCCAGGGCAACTATCAACCACTCTTTACAGATTCATGTGCATGTGACTTGTGCTCTCATGCTTGCCTGCATCCTCGGGACTGTGTGGATGAGGAATGGAACGAGCACGTTTCATTGAGCAAATGTGACTGTGAATGTGCTTCTGGATGAGGAAGTGTGTGTGCGACTTTGTAGGTGTCTGTGAGTGCACACGTGTGTGTGTGTGTGTTTGTGTGTGTACTTCCATCTGAGCGTCAGTCTACAGCATGCCTGAGTCTGAGTGTGAGTTTACGGACACGTGTGTGTGCAGTATATGTGCATCACAACTATTCATATACTCATAAACATGTGCAGGTGTTGTGTGTTTGAATGTACGTGTGTGTATGCTCATTCTGCAACTGTACGTACAGTTGAAGTCGGAAGTTTACATACAGCTTAGCCAAGTACATTTAAACTACATTTTTTCACAATTCCTGACATTTAATCCTAGTAAAAATTCCCAGTTTTAGGTCAGTTAGGATCACCACTTTATTTTAAGAATGTGAAATGTCAGAATAATAGTAGAGATAATGATTTATTTCAGCTTTTATTTTATTATTTTATTTATATTTCAGAAGTTTACACACACTCAATTAGTGTTTGGTAGCATTGCCTTTAAATTGTTTAACTTGGGTCAAACGTTTCGGGTAGCCTTCCGCAAGCGTCCCACAATAAGTTGGGTGAATTTTGGCCCATTCCTCCTGACAGCTGGTGTAACTGAGTCAGGTATGTAGGCCTCCTTGCTCGCACACGCTTTTTCAGTTCTGCCCACAAATTTTCAATAGGATTGAGGTCAGGGCTTTTGTCAGGTGTGTTGTGGTGTGTTAGGTCAGGGCGTGACTAGGGGTTTCTAGTTTTTCTATGTTGAGTTTGTGTGTGGTTCCCAATTAGAGACAGCTGTTTGTCGTTGCCTCTAATTGGGAATCCTATTTAGTTTGTTCATTCCCACCTGTGTTGTGGGATATTGAATGTGTTTTGTAGTATGTGCTACACCATTTGTCAGATCTTTGTTTGTTTATTTTGTGAGTTTCATTTAAATAAAAAGATGTGGAACTCAACACATGCTGTGCCTTGGTCTGTCTTTGAAGATCGTGACAGAATATCCCACCAAACCAGGACCAAGCAGCGTGGCCAGGAGGAGAAGGTGATCTGGACCTGGGAGGAGATGAAGGGGGGTTGGGAGACTCTGCCTTAGCGAGAGTCCCTGAGGGATGAGTGCACAGCAACCCCAATATTTTTTGGGGGGGGCACATGGGGCGGATGGCCGAGACGAGGTGAGAGCCAGAGCCTGAAGGGAGGAGTATAAAGGAGTTTTGGGAGGGATATAGAAGAGAGGTATGTCCAGTGTGCTCTCTCAGCCCGGTACGTCCAGTGCCAGCTCCCCGCACTCGCCCTGAGGTGCGTGTCGTCAGTCCGGTGGGACCTACACCGGCTCCACGCACCAGGATGCCAGTGCGCCTCCCCAGCCCGGTACGTCCAGTACCAGCTCCCTGCACTTGCCCTGAGGTGAGTGTCGTCAGTCCGGTGGGACCTACGCCGGCTCCACGCACCAGGATGCCAGTGCGCCTCCCCAGCCCGGTACGTCCAGTACCAGCTCCCCGCACTCGCCCTGAGGTGCGTGTCGTCAGTCCGGTGGGACCTACGCCGGCTCCATACACCAGGAGTCCAGTGCGCTTTCTCAGTCCGGTGAATCCTGTTCCGGCTCCACGCACCAGGAGTCCAGTGCGCCTTCTCAGTCTGGGTAAACCTGTTCCGGATACACACACCAGGAGTCCAGTGTGCCTTCTCAGTCTGGGTAAACCTGTTCCGGATCCACGCACCAGGAGTCCGGTGCGCCTTTCCAGCTCGGTACGTCCCGCATCGGAGCCGCCCCCGATGCTAGTGCCCCACCCTAAAACCCCCCCAATCAAGTTTCAGTTTGTGCCGTCAGAGTCCGCACCTTTGGGGGGAGGTCCTGTCACGCCCTGGCCATAGAGAGCCCTCTGGGTTCTCTATGGTGTGTTAGGTCAGGGCGTGACTAGGGGTTTCTAGTTTTTCTATGTTGAGTTTGTGTGTGGTTCCCAATTAGAGGCAGCTGTTTGTCGTTGACTCTAACTGGGAATCCTATTTAGTTTGTTCATTCCCCCACCTGTGTTGTGGGATATTGAATGTGTTTTGTAGTTAGTGCCTATGCGCTACACCATTTGTCAGATCTTTGTTTGTTTATTTTGTGAGTTTCATTTAAATAAAAAGATGTGGAACTCAACACACGCTGCGCCTTGGTCCGTCTTTGAAGATCGTGACAGCATTGTGATGGCCACTCCAATACCTTGACCTTGTTGTCCTTAAGCCATTTTGCCACAACTTTGGAAGTATGCTTGGGGTCATTGTCCATTTGGAAGACCCATTTGCGACCAAGCTTTAACTTCCTGACTGATGTCTTGAGATGTTGCTTCAATATATCCACATACATTTCTTTCTACATTATGCCATCTATTTTGTTAAGTGCACCAGTCCCACCTGCAGCAAAACAGCCCCACAACATGATGCTGCCACCCCCGTGCTTCACGGTTGGGATGGTGTTCTTTGGCTTGCAAGCCTCCCCCTTTTTCCTCCAAACATAGCGATGGTCATTATGGCCAAACAGTTCTATTTTTGTTTCATCAGACCAGAGGACATTTCTCCAAAAAGTACAATCTTTGTCCCATATGTAGTTGCAAACCGTAGTCTGGCTTTTTTATGGTGGTTTTGGAGCAGTGGCTTCCTTGCTGAGCGGCCTTTCAGGTTATGTTGATACAGGACTCGTTTTACTGTGGATATAGATACTTTTGTACCTGTTTCCTCCAGCATCTTCACAAGGTCCTTTGCTGTTATTCTGGGATTGATTTGCACTTTTCACACCAAAGTACATTCATCTCTAGGAGACAGAACGTGTCTCCTTCCTGAGCGGTGTAATGCCAAACCAGCAGAGGGAGCCATCACCTGAGTACTGACGGTGCTCCACTCCCTTTGGCTTTCTCTGCATCAATTTCCTGTTTGGTTTGCTATTTAGCCTGTAACCATGCCTGTACTCATTGCGAAGTATTGCCAGTTACCCTGCCTTACCGAGCGTTTTGATTACCTGTTGGACTGATGTTTTTGTTAAGATCTCTTGCCTGCCTACTGACCTATGCCTTTTGGATTACCCCTTTGGATGACGACAGATCTGACTGTTTCTCTGGTTTTGACCCTCTGCCTGCCTTATCGTACATGTTCCAGCAACCTGCCCTGAATAAACTTCCGAAAATGGATTCTAACTCTGCCTCTGCGTATTCGTTACAAGCGGTATGACGGCTGCGTGGTCCCATGGTGTTTATACTTGCATACTATTGTTTGTACAGATAAACAAGGTACCTTCAGGAGTTTGGAAATTGCTCCCAAGGATGAACCAGACTTGTGGAGGTCTAACATTTTTTTCTGAGGTCTTGGCTGATTTTTTTTTTTCTTTTCCCATGATGTCAAGCAGAGGCACTGAGTTTGAAGGTAGGCATTGAAATACATTCACAGATACACCTCCAATTGACTCAAATGATGTCAATTAGCCTATTAGAAGCTTCTAAAGCCATGACATAATTTTCTGGAATTTTCCAAGCTGTTTAAAGGCACAGTCCACTTAGTGTATGTAAACTTCTGACCCACTGGAATTGTGATACAGTGAATTATAAGTTAAATAATCTGTCTGTAAACAATTGTTGGAAAAATGACTTGTGCCATGCACAAAGTAGATGTCCTAACTGACTTGCCAAAACTATAGTTTGTTAACAAGAAATTTGTTGAGTGGTGGAAAAACGAGTTTTAATGACTCCAACCTAAGGGTATGTAAACTTCCGAATTCAACTGTATGTGTGTGTGTGTACAGTATGTGTGTTTGTGTACAGTATGTGTGTGTATGTTCGGGACAGATCGATTAGCCTGCCTCAGTGCTTCCAGTACTGTCTTCCTGTCCTGGCTGGTCTCTACACGCAACTAAGATCCCACTTTTCCTTTCTGTTTATACAGCCATTGCCCAGGACCTATTAACTAGGAACTAGGACCCCTTCACTCCTGCCTGATAAAAAAAAGCCCAATTAGAACAGCTGTTGTTCCAGGAAAGAAGGGGTGAAATGATAGGAGTCATAACACATCTTCATAGCTTAGACATAGCATGCTTCCCAAACGACACCCTATTCCCTACGTAGTGCACTACTTTCACGACCGTTGGAATGAGCGGACCAAAATGCAGCGTGATTTCCATTCCACATGTTTATTAACAAGAAGTGGAACGTACAAGTTTGCAAAGAACAAAATAAAGAAAGTGCAACGATCGCTAGAACTGTGTAAAACACAGTCAGTCAGTCAGTCAGACATACATACATACATACATACATACATACATACATACATACATACATACATACATACATACATACATACATACATACATACATACATACATACATACATACATACATACATACATACATACATACATACATACATACATACATACATACATACATACATACATACATACAGAATTACATTCAATAACCCACAACCCAAGTGTTGAAAAGAACAAACATATATATGGTTCCCAATTAGAGGTAACGACAATCAGCTGCCTCTAATTGGGAACCATCAAAACCAAACATAGAAATACAACCACCTAGAAACCAAAACCCCTCCTGACCTAAACACAAATAATTAGCCAGCCGGCTATCCCAGGCCAGGACGTGACACAAGAGTAGCGCACTATGTAGCGTTTGGGGTGCCATTTGGGATCCAGCCCTAGTCCAGGGCGTGTGGTGTAATTTGGTCACATCAAATCCCTGGCCATGCGTCTCTCTTTGGCGGTTGAAGTGTATGACAACAGCGTAAACATTACTGGGCTGATGAAGTGTATGACAACAGCGTAAACATTACTGGACTGATTGAACAGTTGAAGTGTGGGAAAACAGCTTAAACATTACTGGACTGATTGAACAGTTGAAGTGTGTGAAAACAGCTTAAACATTACTGGACTGATTGAACAGTTGAAGTGTGTGAAAACAGCTTAAACATTACTGGACTGATTGAACAGTTGAAGTGTGTGAAAACAGCTTAAACATTACTGGACTGATTGAACAGTTGAAGTGTGTGAATTGTCGAATTTGTAATCTGGACTGATTGAACAGTTGAAGTGTATGACAACAGCTTAAACATTACTGGACTGATTGAACAGTTGAAGTGTATGACAACAGCGTAAACATTACTGGACTGATTGAACAGTTGAAGTGTATGACAACAGCTTAAACATTACTGGACTGATTGAACAGTTGAAGTGTATGACAACAGCGTAAACATTACTGGACTGATTAGTTGAAGTGTATGACACTAATGAATGGCCTCTGAGGGACTGAGGTGGCCTTTCATTTGTCATTAGCCTGTTAGTCCAGGTGGTTTGGGGACACTTGAGCCGCTCTTGGGAACTGGTTTAAGCTAGTCGTTAGCCATGACAGTGTCCCTTGTAGAAAAAAGTTGTTAAAATAGAAGGGTAGTGACAGTAATGACCAGAGCTGGGTCCAAATGGTATTGGTATTTTATCAATGTTTTGAGCGTTTGATTAAGCCGGCCTGGAGTGCCAAATGGTCTTTGGTACTTTTGGAACTATCTAATTGGTTCCGGAGAACAACTAAAGTATTGTATTTGAAAGAAAACGTATACTATTTGAACTCAGGAACAGTAATGGTAGTACTAATAGAAGGGATGTCATGGTGTTTCTGCAGGAATGGAAACAAATTGGTCGACTGGCATATGGAAGACACACGATGTGAAGTAGTTGTAGAAACACTAAAAT
Source organism: Hucho hucho (assembly GCA_003317085.1). Taxonomy (NCBI): domain Eukaryota; kingdom Metazoa; phylum Chordata; class Actinopteri; order Salmoniformes; family Salmonidae; genus Hucho; species Hucho hucho. The sequence goes on from QNTS01002404.1 coordinate 61,161, forward strand.
AATTGCATGGAGAGAGCTGAAATGAAGTGGTTACAACAGTAACGTTAGTAGACAACTACAGAGAGGCTGTAGTAAGATGGCAAACAAAGTATGGTAATTCTTCAGACCTCACAAGGGGGTTAAGGTAAGTATCAGTTGTGGTAGTCCATGGTAGTCCATAAGACAATAGTATTAAGGTGGCAGGAGTAACATGGTATAATCAATGTGGCAGGAGTACCATGGTAGTATTAATGAGACAGGAGTACCATGGTAGTATTAATGTGGTAGGAGTATCATGGTAGTATTAATGTGGTAGGAGTACCATGGTAGTATTAATGTGACAGGAGTACCATGGTAGTACTAATGTGGTAAGAGTACCATGGTAGTACTAATGTGGTAAGAGTACCTTGGTAGTATTAATGTGGTAGGAGTACCATGGTAGTATTAATGTGACAGGAGTACCATGGTAGTACTAATATGGTAAGAGTACATTGGTAGTATTAATGTGGTAGGAGTACCATGGTAGTATTAATGTGACAGGAGTACCATGGTAGTACTAATGTGGTAAGAGTACCATGGTAGTATTAATGAGACAGGAGTACCATGGTAGTATTAATGTGGTAGAATTATCATGGTAGTATTATTGTGAGAGGAGTATTATTTGTGGTAGGAATAGGAGTATTATTTGTGGTGGGAATACCACGGTAGTATTAATGAGACAGGAGTACCATGGTAGTATTAATGAGACAGGAGTACCATGGTAGTATTAATGAGACAGGAGTACCATAATAGTATTACTGTGGTAGGAGTACCATGGTAGTATTAATGTGACAGGAGTACCATGGTAGTATTAATGTGACAGGAGTACCATGGTAGTATTAATGTGACAGGAGTACCATGGTAGTATTAATGTGACAGGAGTACCATGGTAGTATTAAGGCAGCAGGGCATGGTGTCATTTTTCCAAATATGGAAGTCAATATATTAGTAGAAGTGGACATAAAACAGCCCTGGGTATGAGATATGGTTCTAGTGTAGTGTGGTAGCAGTGGAGTAAAACATCCCTGGGTATGAGCTGTGATTCTAGTGTAGTGTGGTAGCAGTGGTGTAAAACATCCCTGGGGATGAGCTGTGGTTCTAGTCTCGTATGGTAGCAGTGATGTAAAACATCCCTGGGTATGAGCTGTGGTTCTAGTCTCGTATGGTAGAAGTGGTGTAAAACAGCCCTGGGTATGAGCTGTGGTTCTAGTCTCGTATGGTAGCAGTGGTGTAAAACAGCCCTGGGTATGAGCTGTGGTTCTAGTCTAGTGTGGTAGCAGAGGTGTAAAACATCCCTGGGTATGAGCTATGGTTCTAGTCTCGTATGGTAGCAGTGGTGTAAAACAGCCCTGGGTATGAGCTATGGTTCTAGTGTAGTGTGGTGGCAGCGGTGTAAAACAGCCCTGGGTATAAGCTATGGTTCTAGTGTAGTGTGGTAGCAGTGGTATAAAACATCCCTTGGTATGAGCTATGGTTCTAGTGTAGTGTGGTAGCAGCGGTGTAAAACAGCCCTGGGTATGAGCTATGGTTCTAGTGTAGTGTGGTGGCAGTGGTGTAAAACATCCCTGGGTATGAGCTATGGCTCTAGTGTAGTGTGGTGGCAGTGGTGTGGTGCTATAGCAGTTTGACAAAGGAGGGTGGTGACCGAGGGGGAGGGTGGCGACCGAGGGGGAGGGTGGCGACCGAGGGGGAGGGTGGCGACCGATGGGGAGCATGGGGAGCGTGGCGACTGAGGGGGAGGGTGGCGACCGACGGGGAGGGTGGCGAGCGAGGGGGAGTGAGTATTGATAAAAAAAAACGGCAGGTGAAAAGGAATACAAAGTCGTGTTGCTATAGCAACTAGCCATGCACCAGAAGACAACGCCTGGAGTCACAGGCAGGCTTCTCTCTCGCGCCAGGGACCAGGCAAGGAGGCAATTCTCAATCCTCTGAACGGCTCCCTTGTGCTCTCAGTCGATACATCACAGATTTAACATATTGCCTGTTTGACATGATCATTTCCCATTCTCATCAGAGGGTGTTTTAATCATGCCTCTTGCGTGCTAAGTTCTTTTGACAACATCTCTAGAACATATTCCATTCATATTCCATGTTAGCGCTGCATGCTAACATTCCTTTTTTGTATTTCTGAGAGGCTGTATACATGGTACTATGTGGTCATGTCTTCATGAATGATAAACTGTACGAAAAGGCAGACACTTGCAGGAGATACCATTAAACTAAACCAAAAACGAATGTTGTTGATAAATCTGAGGCTTGCATTGCACCTGGCCAGTCAGTGTGCTTGGGTTATTTTACATCAGCCTCTGTGATTTTTGGGACCTTGCAGAAGTCAAACATTTAGATTTAGTAACCCTGGAGGCTACATAGATGTTTGCATAACATTTTGTTTGATGCCATCTGTGTCCATATGAGTTCAGAGAAGAGCCGGAGCTAGGCGATAGTATCGACCAAGGATGTAGCCTAGTCTCTCCATGTGTATGGTACGTGGAAAGTAAATATGTATTTCCTGGAATGTTTGGGGCTGAATGTAGAACAGCTTATTATGTAAGTGAGCCATAAAAAAATATGTTTTATTGACATGTTTATGATATTTTTTTCAAGTTCAAAACCAAAGTGTTATGGGATGGCCTCATTCAGTCAGGTAATGTTTAGGCCACCCCATATACCATTTGCTTTGTCATCCCTTAAGGCCCCAAACACACCAAAACACAGATCATTTGGTGGTGTTTCTGTTCCCCCTCAGAAATGCCAGACCAGACAGCTGTCATAAGCCAACATAGCCCAGCCGTGAACATCCTCTTCCAAAACTTCAGTTTGCATGACATCAAAAACGCTTCGGTAACCTCACAGGAGGTAAAATGTCACTCCAGTGACCAAATGTAAAACACACTGTTCCATAACCATGAACCTAAATTCAGAGATAATGCAGAGATAAAACAAGTCTAAAACATGCCATAATCAATGAGAGGAAAGGGCAAAGATGTAAGAAAACACGGCGCCGCTCGACAACCCACCGCATAGTCCAAAGAATATATAAACCTGTCCTTATTACTGCTCTAACTGACTAAGCGGACCTGGCAAAGATCTGGTTTGGGAACATCTGATGACAATGCCTTTGATGTCCCTGTGATGGCATCGTCAATCCCATGAGTCTCTCGTCCTCTTCCAACACATTGTGCCTCAATATCAAAAGGCTTTTTCCTCTCCCTCTGTACAGCAGTGATAATGAAATCCCACTAAAATGTACTCCGACCTGCAGGGATCACATCCAAGGATCGTCCAAAGCCGAGGAGAGGGAGAAGAACGAGGGAGTGATGGAAACTAGGGCGCCCAGGAAAGATGGGCAAGGGGAAAATTCCATAGGCCCTATACCCTAGTCACTGTCTAGTGAAGTCTAGGCCCTATACCCTAGTCACTGTCTAGTGAAGTCTAGGCCCTATACCCTAGTCACTGTCTAGTGAAGTCTAGGCCCTATACCCTAGCCACTGTCTAGTGACGTCTAGGCCCTATACCCTAGTCACTGACTAGTGACGTCTAGGCCCTATACCCTAGTCACTGACTAGTGACGTCTAGGCCCTATACCCTAGTCACTGTCTAGTGAAGTCTAGGCCCTATACCCTAGTCACTGTCTAGTGAAGTCTAGGCCTTATAACATAGTCACTGTCTAGTGAAGTCTAGGCCTTATACCCTAGTCACTGTCTAGTGAAGTCTAGGCCTTATACCCTAGTCACTGTCTAGTGACGTCTAGGCTCTATACCCTAGTCACTGTCTAGTGAAGTCTAGGCACAATATCCTAGTCACTGTCTAGTGAAGTCTAGGC
>QNTS01002404.1:88532-111412 GCA_003317085.1 Hucho hucho
TGTGTGTGTGTATCTGTGTGTGTGTGTGTGTGTGTATCAGTGTGCTGTAATTCCCGTACGTTCACCAGTCCGTCGTATTTGGAGAGAAACCCATGACTATTCCTGTCACAGCAGCAGTAAAGAGGAGAAGTATCACCCCAAGCAGGCAGGTAAGAGCATTATGCAGCAACACACTCACACTTGAATGTCCATCCGTTCGCTACCTTCTGGCTGTGTGAGTCTGTATGCACCGCACAAATGTGTGAGTATGTATGAATATAGATATATTGCATTCATGTATGTGAGCTTGTGTGTGTTTGATGAGCTTATGTGTGTGTGTGTGTGTGTGTGTGTTCGTGCATCTGTGTGTGTGCGTGCGTTTGTGAGACAGATTCCATCACTCACCCTGGCTGTTGGGTCCCCCGTCCCCCTCCTCTGTGTCAGTTAGGTTGTTAAGCATCCTCGCTCCTCTATAACGGCTCTATAGGAGGGATACTACAACGGTACCAGCCCTTCTAGGCTTTCTCCTGGCTTCTCCTTCACCAGGTGTCCTCCTCCACTAAACGTTTGACAATGCAGAACAAATGTAGTAGAAGGAGATGCTCTCCTCTGGTCCTGCCTCCCCTATGTGATGCTGAGCAGAGGAGCGAAGAGAGGCGGGCGAAAAAGAGTGAGCGCTTTTTTTCTCTCCCTCTTTGCAGATCCTCCTCTTGTCGTCTCCTCGTCGCTTGTAAGCTCTCTCTCTCTCTCTCTCTCTCTCGAAAAGAGAAGGAGGCAGCAGTCACTCACACACACACTCCCACACACACAATCTCTCACTCACACAGGCATACAAGCACACACATACACACACTCTCTCTCTCTTTCTTCACAACCAACGTCCACCCCAACATAATCAGTGTAATTTCACCAAATTGATAATGTATTCAAAGGGTATTATTGGCTATCCCTCCCTCTCCCTTCCCTCTTTCTTTCTCTCCTCCCTTTCTCTTCCTCCGTCTTTGCCTCTCCCTCTCTTCACAGCTGTCATATCGAAAGGTGATTGGAGAGGGAGGACTCGGCAGTGTTTGAAGAGTGAGCGTCAGCCTTCCTCGGCTCTCTGTCTCTCAGCTCTGGTGTTCCTTCTTCGTGTCGCCTTAATAAACTGTGGCTCGCTACCGCTAGTCGCTTTAATGTCAGATGCAAATAGCGCGTTGTGTTTCCAGCTTATTGAACAAGCACAATCAATAGGATCTGGGTTCAGCATAGTTATAGACAATAAGGACGCAGGTGCTCACGCTGACACACACACACACACACACACACACACACACACACACACACACACACACAGGGGGTTTACATGTATGTGTTCTTAATCCTGTCCTTTTGATCATTTCCTTTAAATATAGAGAGCTTTCTACCTACCTATTCTACCTATATTTAAGTGTAGAATCTTATACAGTACACGGTGAGTGATGAAAGACTCTTGTATGTAGTTGAGACAGAAAGAACATCTTGTCCTTTCAGGAAAGAGGTGACTCATACATAGATGAGAAAGATACATAGATTCATCTGTGCGTCTGTGTGTGTGTGTGTGCCTGTCACAGGTTGTGATACCACTCCCAGGTTGTGATACCACTCCCAGGTTGTGATACCACTCCCAGAGATAAGAAAGCACTTCATCTTTAACAAGTCTGGGTACCACAGATGCACTCAACACATTTCAATTTTTTTTCAAAACTCCTCATTTGGAATCACAAGGGATACAATGATTACGAAGCAGTGTTTGAAATGGCTCTCACCATGGACACAGTACGCTTTTAACCGGCAACATCTTCTATTATGTAATGTGTGTGTTGTGTTTTTGGTTTTGTGTTTATGGATCCCATTAACACCCTGGAAAACAGTGTGAATTGTTACTGAGTCGCCTACCTTGGTTGAAGAAATAGAATGACAGGAAAGATCTTCATGAAGGTATCGCGTCGGGCCGAAACAACGGCATTTACCTGTGACTGTATTCATGACACAGCACTGTCTCTTGTGCCCTATTGCTTAGAGAAGATATCAATTAAGAAGTAACACATGACTATGTCTAGCCAACCATCCAATCAAAATACCAATTATGGTGCAGTAAAAGATTGATTAACATTGAGCAATGATGATGTGTGATTTACCCAAAGATCGATCATTAATTATTGAGTATAACACTAATTTAGGTAGGTGTTCGTTTAATCTCTGAGTATTGTGAGACTTATGGGACTGTAATACTCAACAACAAAACAACACTCGCCTATCCATGGAGGTTAACCAATTTCCCCTTTCACACTCCATATCAACCTGGTCCTACTCCCTACTTCTCCCCCTTGGTCCGGACCCTTCGATGTTTGCAGATCTCAGGGGTCTGGATAGGTAGAATTAGTGTAGTGGTCCCTTAATTAGTGTAGTGGTCCCTTGGTTGCAGTGTCACTTAGGGACATCTGGTGATAGAAATCATCTACAGAATCTACAGATTCTGTTTGGTACAGAATTGTCTGTCCATATAATAAATAGCATCCTACAAAACTTATCTTGTGGTGGTTCTATAACTGTTATAAGTACAGTTCGGTTCTCTATACTTCAAACATAGTAAGGAATACAAAAAATGACAATGCGTTTCAATAACAACAATGAAACCAGTCAGAACTGCACACACAAACAGCCATTAACCAGATAATTGTTTATTTAATTTACCACGAACTTGTGGTGAACCCACTTGGCAGCCATTCAGCACATAGCACATGAGTTAAGGCTGAGTAATAAAAAGGAGCGAGGAGTAATGCAGCCGCTGTGGAAAATGAAAGGATTGCGCTGGTCTTCACCTACATGAACAATTCCTTTGATGCCATCCCATTTCCCCCAAAGCTAATCCCACTGGATCAAACCATTGTCTCTCTCTGGTAAAGATTCAATGGATGTTATCATCTGTCTTAACCCCCCTCCGAACCAATTCATTCTCAACGGCCTTCAGTCCTATAGGTTCAGTACATACTTCATTAGACAGCATCCGTCTTGCCGTCTATACAACCATGGCAACCCCAACCAACCCCAGCCAGCCCCAGTCAACCCCAGCCAGCCCCAGTCAGCCCCAGCCAACCCCAGTAAACCTCAGCCAACCCCAGTCAACCTCAGCCAACCCCAGTCAACCTCAGCCAACCCCAGTCAACCCGCAATGGACCCCTTTTACTCCATTAAGCCAACCCCTTTGACGAAAGACTGTGCCAAAAGTCTGTTTTTGGGCCAGAATAACTGTTGTGAGGAAGAAAAGTGCAAGCCCCACAGGCTGAATAGTATTGGGTAACCTGCCCTTGGGCACTCCAATCGATAGGCAGAGTGGTTGAACACGGGGCATAACAGGATCAGGTGGCATCAACAGAGCTGTGGCTTTGGCGTTGGGCTCGGGGAGAGAGGGATCAAAACGTTGTCAACGCAAGCTCATGAGGGACAAGAAGCTTGTCTGTCAGACAGAGAACGCATTTTATGTTTAGCACGTTTGAGTGCAATTGGGTATGAGTCAGAAGAGTCCCTAGGAGTCACTCTGTGTGTGTGTGTGTGTTTGTAAGAGGGTGTGGGAGTGGGAGTGCATGCATATGCGGATGTTTTTGTGCGTGTGTGCGTGCGTGCGTGAGCATGTGTGTTTGTGTGTGTGTACGTTAGCATGTGTGATCCACCATGAGCGGCCATTATCAATAATGTCAGTGGCTCCATTAGAACCCATTTCTAACCCTGTCAGAGCACCTTCAAGACAAACGCACCATTCCAAACTCCACGTAGGGCTCTTATTTAAATGAACTAAAAGCCCAGCTCTAAACAGAGCAGGAATGAGAATCATTTGTTGAATAATGTTTTTGTAAATAGTTCCCTGGAAGAGGTCATACAGACCGAGTCCCACTACTCAAGGCTCCTCCTCCATAATGAACAGAAAGACATTGGTTGACATGTCTTTCTGATGCTGCCACCCCGTGATGCTGCCACCCCGTGCTTCACGGTTAGGATGGTGTTCTTCGGGCTTGCAAGCCTCCCACTTTTTCCTCCAAACATAACAATGGTCATTATGGCCAAACAGTTCTATTTTTGTTTCATCAGACCAGAGGACATTTCTCCAAAAAGTACGATATTTGTCCCCATGTGCAGTTGCAAACCGTACAGACCGAGTCCCACTACTCAAGGCTCCTCCTCCATAATGAACAGAAAGACATTGGTTGATAAAAAAAACATATATATATATATAAAATTCTGAGTAGAATCAGATATGACCTTGTGTCGGGTCAAGGAAGGGATGGAGTGTCACAAGGTGGAAACAGAGGGAAAACGTAACTTCTTAGGCAGCAGCGCACGAGGTGACCGTTTTGGAGACCCTGGCATGCCCAAAGTAAAATGCCTCCCATTCAGGCCCAGAAAATAGGATATGCACATATTTAGTACCATTGGATAGGAAACACTCTGAATTTTCTAAAAGTGTTAACCATTTGTCTGTGAGTAAAATAGAACGGATATGGCAGGCGAAACCCCAAGGAATTTCTGTCCTGGAAAAAGTGGTTTTGTCAGAGTGCCTCATTGGGAACCCCTCCCTTAGGAAAATGCCCATATAAGGGCATATGAATGCAGTACCTATCGCTTCCTCTGGATGTCAACAGTCTCGAGAAAGTGTTCCGATTTTTTTTAGATGCATTAGAGCAGAGAAGAGGAATCAGGAAGTGTCCCCTTAGGTGTCCTTTACAAGACAACGCGCGCTCACGCCAGGCGCGTCCTTTGTTTTTTTCCCGTTCTTATCGTCCACTTTATATTCCGGTTGAAATATTATGCTATTTATACAGAAAAGTGTTCCTAATGATACATTAAAAAGGATGTTTGATTGTTCTTGGACAAGTTTATAGGTATAAGTTGAACGAGTTCTCTTCACGTTTCAATGGACGATTGGAGGCTGTATTTTCTCATTCTAACGCGCCAACCAAACGGAGATTTATGGATATAATACATTCCTGACATGGATACACAATTCCTGACATTTAATCATAGTAAACATGTCCTGTCTTACGTCAGTTAGGATCACCACTTTATTTTAAGAATGTGAAATGTCAGAATAATAGTAGAGAGAATTGTTTTATTTCAGCTTTTATTTCTTTCATCACATTCCCAGTGGGTCAGACGTTTACATACACACAATTAGTATTTGGTAGCATTGCCTTTAAATTGTTTAACTTGGGTCAAAAGTTTTGGGTATCCTTCCACAAGCTTCCCACAATAAGTTGGGTGAATTTTGGCTCATTCCTCCTGACAGAGCTGGTGTAACCGAGTCAGGTTTGTAGGCCTCCTTGCTCGCACACACTTTTTCAGTTCTACCCACAAATGTTCCATAAGATTGAGGTCAGGGCTATGTGAGGGCCACTCCAATACCTTAAGCCATTTTGCCACTGCCACAACTTTGGAAGTATACTTGGGGTCATTTTCCATTTGGAAGACCCATTTGCGAACAAGCTTTAACTTCCTGACTGATGTCTTGAGACGTTGCTTCAATATATCCACATAATTTTTCTTCCTCATGACGCCATCTATTTTGTGAAGTGCACCAGTCCCTCCTGCAGCAAAGCACCACCCACAACATGATGCTGCCACCCCGTGCTTCACGGTTAGGATGGTGTTCTTCGGGCTTGCAAGCCTCCCCCTTTTTCCTCCAAACATAACAATGGTCATTATGGCCAAACCGTTCTATTTTTGTTTCATCAGACCAGAGGACATTTCTCAAAAAAGTACGATATTTGTCCCCATGTGCAGTTGCAAACCGTAATCTAGCTTTTTTATGGCGATATTGGAGTAGTGGCTTCATCCTTGCAGAGCGGCCTTTCGGGTTATGTTGATATAGGAGTCGTTTTACTGTGGATATAGATACTTTTGTACCTGTTTCCTCCAGCATCTTCACAAGGTCCTTTGCTGTTGTTCTTGGGATTGATTTGCACTTTTCGCACCAAAGTACGCTCATCTCTAGGAGACAGAACGCGTCTCCTTCCTGAGCAGTATGATGGCTGCGTGGTCCCATGGTGTTTATACTTGCGTTCTATTGTTTGTACAGATGAACAGGGTACCTTCAGGCGTTTGGAAATTGCTCCCAAGGATGAACCAGACTTGTGGAGGTCTACAATTCTGGCTGATTTCTTTTGATTTTCCCATGATGTCAAGCAAAGAGGCACTGAGTTTGAAGGTAGGCCTTGAAATACATCCACAGGTACACCTCCAATTGACTCAAATGATGTCAATTAGCCTATCAGAAGCTTCTAAAGCCATTACATAATGTTCTGGAATTTTCCAAGCTGTTTAAAGGCACAGTCAACTTAGTGCATGTAAACTTCTGACCCACTGGAATTGTGATACAGTGAATTATAAGTTAAATCTGTCTGTAAACAATTGTTGGAAAAATGACTTGTGTCATGCATGAAGTAGATGTCCTTGTTACAATCGTTCTCAGAAATGGACCAAGGCGCAGCGTGCATGAGGTTCCACATATTTATTGAACGTGGAACATACAATAATAACGACGAAACAACAGATCGTAACAATATGTAGGGCTCACACGCACTAACCAAAAACAATATCCCACAAACACAGGTGGAAAAAGGACTACCTAAGTATGATCCCCAATTAGAGGTAACGACAATCAGCTGCTTGTAATTGGGAACCATACACAAAACCAACATAGATATACAACAACTAGACAAAAAAAAATCTAGTCACATCCTGACCTAAATCACCATAGAGAACCCAGAGGGCTCTCTATGGCCAGGATGTGACAGTACCCCCCCCCCCCCCACAGGTGCGGACTCCGGCCGCAAAACCTGAAACTATATTGAGGAGGGTTCGGGTGGGCCACTAGGGTCGGTGGCGGCTCCGGTGCGGGACGTAGCACCCGCTCAGACAGCGGATCCGGCCATGGAGCCGGGCTGAATGCCGTGCCTGGACTGGTCACCGAAAAAGCTCCGGCCATGGAGCGGGACTGCACACCGTGCCTGGACTGGGCCCGGGGCAGAGGAAGGCTCCGGCTCTGGCACCGGGCTGAACCCAGAGGGCTCTCTATGGCCAGGACGTGACAGTCATAACCGACTTGCCCAAACTATAGTTTGTTAGCAAGACATTTGTGGAGTGGTTGAAAAACTAGTTTTAATGACTCCAACCTAAGTGTATGTAAACTTCCGACTTCAACTGTATATACACATACAGTATATAGTAAAGACCTCCTTTGCGTGTACAGTACATTTCTGCATATAACACACGAGAGCCTCCACTAATTAAGCCTATATTAAACAAACTCAACTTTGTTGTGCCGTGATTGCAAAATAAAGAAATAATACAGTTGATTAAGCCAAATATACATAGACACAATTCCAAAAGTGAAATATTACAACTAAAATAAACCTTATGTAAGATTTATGTGAACTAAGTGCTTTATTGCAGGGATTTCAGCAAAGCCACTTTAGCATCCTACAAGGCAAACGGCACTTCTCATAATGAGCTCTCTCTCCAATTAGATTTCCCCTGTCTCATTCCCGTCTCTACTGTAAATCTGTAAAGGCCTTTGGAGATAGAACAGTCTAATACCCTCCTTCACAAAGCTTCACAGGGCTCATGTTGTTGCAGTACAGTTACACATATAAACTATACCAACTGTAGCTACAAACACCTTTTTATTAAAACAACTGCTCTAATCTGGTTGTGTATTGGGGCAGGCCAATAGTGAACCTTGTAGTACGGTAACCTTGTTTTCTTCAACCAACCAAAGGAATTTCTCCATAAGGTGAATGTCATTTTAGTTTCACCGTCTTGATACCTTTGTATTCAAGGCGCTCCACCGGCTTACCTATCGCTGCCAAATTAAATAACAAGGTTATATCCGCTGTGTAAATTGTCTTTATTAAATCGACCCACACTGAAATTTGTCCTTTACTCTGAAAAACAAAAGCGAATGATGGGTTTCATACTTACAGATACTACAAATCCCACAATACAGTATCATGTCATGACTACAAAGTAGAAAATGCTATATTTTAGGCGGTCATCATTTTACATGTAAAACTTATGCAGTATCCAATTTGAGAGAGTCGTCAAGGGGGTTGTGCTAGACTGAATCAATTTGATACTGTCAATGACTGCCTCTGTGAATTTGTTCCTCGACCTCCTAGACAGCTAGCAACACTATGTGTGAGGAATTGACCATGGACTGAGAAAGTTGTCAACACATCGTGATGGTAGGCTTATGGTATTAAATAACTTGACCAAGTAAGTAACTAAACTTCTATCCCAGGGGTTGTTGAGTAATTAATCTCCCAATAGCCTGGACAGTCTAGAAACATCTGGCAACGCTTTGATTCAGAGGCAACATCCAACGATGTGAGAGTATCTTCTGCAGCCATGGTCTCTGACATAACGGGAAGCTGCTTGGGTCGAGTTAGCAGGGGGAGGCTTTTGACAGTGCATGGCATTAAAAAGGTGAACCTGACAGAACTATTGAGCTATGGTGCCGAAACCCCCTGGAACGTTCCAGATAAAGAAGTAGTGGGTGGATAGAAAATGGTGATGTGTAGCCGTCCTCGTCGAGGAACTAAAGGGCCACACTCCAGCGGATCAGACCCACTGAGAGTGGAGAGAGATATTTGAAGTGGTTTGTCTTCTGAAGTGACTGCGATATGTGAGAGTAACACTTTTGTGTTTAACTGACTAGGTTTCCCATTTCAATACCAACACGGTTTTGTATCACATTACAGTGCCACACAGTCCCATGATGCTGGTTTAATGGAGCGTCTTCCTTCCATCAGCACACTAGTAATTTATTCACCTTTTTATTTATTCTAATTTAGGAACAGTGTTGAACGATTTGACCCCTGTTTTCCCTCAGAAGAAAAGAGTGCCGAACGAGAGCAAATTCTGCTGTCCAGATGAGGGATATCAGTAGAAATCAGAGGAGGAACTAACAACCGGCTATTTGCAACAAAGTTTGAATTTGGACTGCCCATTACAATATGTGGGCCTATCTCCTCTTAGAAGTATGTGATCACTAAATCTACAGAAAATATACACACTAGACATTCAATAAACTGAAAGGGCTTTTGTTGAAAGGAGATGATACAGATCAATGTTTGGGACATATAAACCCCATCAGGGATTACCTGTGTCAGGGAATTGGCAGCACTATTGTTAGCTTAGTGGTAATTGGCTTCCCTATTGTTAGCTTAGTGTTAATTGGCTGTAATAACGAGGAAGAAGAAGAAGAAAACTACAGTGCACACAAATATAAATACCTATTGAGACCACCAAAAGTGTAGGACCCTAGGTTATTTATACACACAGATGAAATTATACCTCATTGGTACTTTTTGCTAGTTGATACATGCAAGTAGATACTGAAGACTGATACTGATACTGGTCGAATTTCAAATTAGACTTCCAGTGTGAGTGGAAAATAATATTGTTGTATTTTACTGCACACCGTGTTGCTCAGTACGGAAGGTACCAGAAGGTAAGCCACACTGTGTTGTTCAGTACGGAAGGTTCCAGAAGGTAAGCCACACAGTGTTGTTCAGTACGGAAGGTTCCAGAAGGTAATACCCACTGTGTTGTTCAGTACAGAAGGTTCCAGAAGGTAATACCCACTGTGTTGTTCAGTACAGAAGGTTCCAGAAGGTAATACCCACTGTGTTGTTCAGTGCGGAAGGTAATACCCACAGTGTTGTTCAGTACGGAAGGTTCTAAATGGTTTTTAGTGATTTGCAGTACATAAACTCAAATAGAATAATGAGCTTTCCTTTCTAGTTGAAATAATAACTAACTCACTGCCACTTGCTTGTGCAAAATGTCACCCTTTAATATAAAAATACATTAATAGTTCCTGCAGTCAGGTGTGATCAATGTCTGTTTTATAATTACACTCTGGCACATCACAGGAAATGTGGAACAAAATCTACTGAGCCGTGAGAATTATCACATATTCACAATGTTGTCCTGCAGGTGTGCAAACTTACGGGGAGCTTCAAATCCGGTCACTGATTATGTTATGTGATGAATACGTTTTGTACAGAAATATAATTGAACAATAACTTGTTACTAGGTCTGAATGGAATCTACTCTACAGCTCATTGGAGCTGCTAAATGATCTATCAACATAATGGAATTTGAAATGAGACAAGCGTATGTTGAGTGTGAACCCAACACTAGAGGACCCTATGTTACGACATACTGTAAGTCCTTCTGGTACGGATCTTGCTGTTTGCAGAAAACATGGTGTCTGGGAATCCAGTGATGACTGTATACAGTCTAGGTCTTACGTTAGTGGAGATTCAATGTTCCTTTGGAGCTTATTCAATGATGGACACAGACCTCATTACTCATGAAATCTTCTATCCCGTATTTTCTTTAAACTTTGTTTATTCAAAAGTTTTTATTCATTCATAGTTTTAAGTACATTCAATATTTTCTCATTAACTAAAGTACTGTATCTTCTCAAGACAGGTGCCAGATGTTTCTACAAAATTGAAAGCCATTGATATTATTTTTGTGTACATATGTTTTTGCTACAGAATCACAGAGCGGAGGACGTGTGATTGATTAAAGGTTAAATCATTAAGGGAGAGTAGGGTATGTTGAGCCAGCACTTGTTTCTAGGAAACCATACACAAAATCTATCATTTGACCAAATATTTAGGAAGAGGTCATTCTTTCATGAAGTCTGTGGAGGAAGACACCACATGGAAAAAGCAAGGTAGGTCCAAAAAACGATTAATTTATTGTGTTGACAGGTTTTATGGTGCTTCTACCTAAGCCAGTGGTATTCCAACTGGGGTCCGCTGAAATATTTTAAATGAAATAAAAAGTGACAAAAAAAATAAATGTCAATGTCATTATGAATATCAATAGGAACAACAGAATAAACACATTGTGAATTACATACCTACAGTAGAAAAGAGGAGAATATTTTCTTTCTAATGATTCTCAACTCCAAATATTCAGAAAATTACACTAATTGGAGCAAATTACACTCACTGGAGTATTGCATAACTGACATAGGCTTTGGAAAAGCACCCACGAATATCCTACCAGTGCAGCTGCTGGTAAGGTTTCTTGACTTGTACATACAGTTGAAGTTGGAGGTTTACATACACTTAGGTTGGAGACATTAAAACTAGTTTTTCAACCACTCCACACATTTCTTGCTAACACACTATAGTTTTGGCAAGTCGGTTAGGACATCTACTTTGTGCATGACACAAGTCATTTTTTCCAACAATTGTTTACAGACAGATAATTTCACTTATAATTTACTGTATCACAATTCCAGTGGGCCAGAAGTTTACATACACTAAGTTGACTGTGCCTTTAAACAGCTTGGAAAATTCCAGAAAATTATGTCATGGTTTTAGAAGCTTCTGATAGGCTAATTGACATCATTTGAGTCAATTGGAGGTGTACCTGTGGATGTATTTCAAGGCCTACCTTCAAACTCAGTGCCCCTTTGCTTGACATCATGGGAAAATCAAAAGAAATCAGCCAGAATTGTAGACCTCCACAAGTCTGGTTCATCCTTGGGAGCAATTTCCAAACGCCTGAAGGTACCACGTTCATCTGTACAAACAATAGTCCGCAAGTATAAACACCATGGGACCACGCAGCCGTCATACCGCTCAGGAAGGAGACGCATTCTGTCTCCTAGAGATGAGCGAAAAGTGCAAATCAATCCCAGAACAACAGCAAAGGACCATGTGAAGATGCTGGAGGAAACAGGTACAAAAGTATCTATATCCACAGTAAAACGACTCCTATATCGACATAACCTGAAAGGCCGCTCAGCAAGGAAGAAGCCACTGCTCCAAAACCGCCATAAAAAAGCCAGACTACAGTTTGCAACTGCACATGGGGACAAAGATCGTACTTTTTGGAGAAATGTCCTCTGGTCTGATGAAACAAAATAGAACTGTTTGGCCATAATGACCATCGTTATGTTTGGAGGAAAAAGGGGGTGGCTTGCAAGCCAAAGAACACCATCCCAACCGTGAAGCACAGGGGTGGCAGCATCATGTTGTGGGGGTGCTTTGCTGCAGGAGGCACTGGTGCACTTCACAAAATAGATGCCGTCATGAGGACGAAAAATGATGTGGATATATTGAAGCAACATCTCAAGACATCAGTCAGGAAGTTAAAGCTTGGTCGCAAATGGGTCTTCCAAATGGACAATGACCCAAGCATACTTCCAAAGTTGTGGCAAAATGGCTTAAGGACAACAAAGTCAAGGTATTGGAGTGGGCATCACAAAGCCCTGACCTCAATCCCATAGAACATTTGTGGGCAGAACTGAAAACGTGTGTGAGCAAGGAGGCCTACAAACCTAACTCAGTTACACCAGCTCTGTCAGGAGGAATGGGCCAAAATTCACCAAACTTATTGTGGGAAGCTTGTGAAAGACTAACTGAAATGTTTGACCCAAGTTAAACAATTTAAAGGCAATGCTACCAAATACTAATAGAGTGTATGTAAACTTCTGACCCACTGGGAATGTGATGAAAGAAATAAAAGCTGAAATAAAACATTCTCTCTACTATTATTCTGACATTTCACATTCTTAAAATAAAGTGGTGATCCTAACTGACCTAAGACAAGGAATTTTTACTAGGATTAAATGTCAGATATTGTGAAAAACTGAGTTTAAATGTATTTGGCTAAGGTGTATGTAAACTTCCAAATTCAACTGTACATGTTTACCAACACATGGCTAAACTTTGTTTAACCAGATAAACAGCAGCTCTTTGTAAAAATGTTTTTTGAGTTACATTTCTAGCTAATAGGCTGTGTCAGAGTTACACTTCCTCTTCCAATTATAATGTGGAGAGGTCAAAATAATGGGGTCTCTATAAGCTTCAAAATGATGTCCTAAACCTAGCATGAAATTGCATCCTTGTAGCTGTGTGGGCTAATATAGTCTAAATGTTTGCCTTGGTGTATGTTGAGCCAATGGTAAATTGAGCACATTTCTGTGTTTTCATCCCAAGCGTAATGCAAGGCATTATCGCTGGAATATGAGGTAACACCAGGGCCACGCCTATGTTAAAAGTGTTAAAAAAGTACAAAGTGTTTGATAGGTATTAAGCCAGTGTTAAAATATGATTACAATAATTAAAGACCAAAAAGTGATTGTGATTGTGTTGAGTTGTGCTTGGGAAATAAAAATAGTCGTGGAAATTTGTAGGCGGCTCAATTTACCCCAATCCTGGTGTAAGTTGAGCCAAGAGACCACATTTTTTGGACAAGCTATGTTTTCAAAACTGTAATGTTTACATGAATTCTGATTATTTCCAGGGATACACAATATCCTGAAATATATGTAGATAACTTTGTTAGAAAGGATAGTATACTTCCGTTGATGGAATGATGTTGAACGTAACAAATGGCTCAACTTACCCCACTCTTCCCCACTGTTCTCACATTAAAAGGCAATTTTATGCCACATTGACCTTTGGGGCTATTTCAGTCTGCTGTGCTACATCAACACTCAGCGCAAAACTGACATTTTTCCAGGAAACATTTTGCTGGGAAAACACAACGACGAACAAGGCATGAAAGGGCAGTTTGTAGAACACACTGATGTTCTTCAGTCAAAACATTTCCCTCCAATTTTCCAAACAGCCTGTAATGTGAGGGATTTCACATCATCGAAGTTTACTACTGTCAGGGCAACATTGAGAGGCGCTGATATCTTTGACAGAAACTCAGCAGCTCTTGAAATTGCTTCCCTGAAAATGGACGGCTTAGAAGGCTGGTGAGACAACTTACACACCGACTTTAAACAATATATTTTTTTGTGGGGGTGAGTGAATTTTGCTTAGGCCTATGTGTTAGTGAAGGACAGAAAATATGAAATGGGGAAAGATAAAGGTGGGAAGAGAGAGAAAACATGGAAATAGACAAGAAGTACAAATAGACCAAATGAGAGTAAAAAGAAAAACAGAGAGTAAAAGATAGCGAAAAGGAAGATAAATGAATGAAACAATTAAAATGTAGCCCATAAATCAGCCGGGTAGAGGGCCAATGAAGTTTATTTCCCAGACGCAGACAGCTTTTTAATCATCCCGAATTATTTTGATTGGGAGCGTGAGGAGTGGACGATCAGGAGCACGTCCAGGACTGCATTAGAAAGATTCTCTCTCATTAGAAAGACATTGTGTGTCTCTGGGCCTGATAACACCGGCCACTGTAAGTGTGACTCATCACTACGTTGGATGGGAGGAGGAGTGAACTGGCAGTGTCTCAATACGCCAGGAATCACACAGGCTATAAACGGGTCTGGAAGTGTCTCAATACACAAGGAAACACACAGGCTATAAATGGGTCTGGCTGTGTCTCAATATGCAAGGAATCACACAGGCTATAAACGAGTCTGGCTGTGTCTCAATACGCAAGGAATCACACAGGCTATAAACGGGTCTGGCTGTGTCTCAATACGCATGGAAACACACAGGCTATAAACGGGTCTGGCTGTGTCTCAATACGCATGGAAACACACAGGCTATAGACAGGTCTGGCTTTGTCTCAATACACAAGGAATCACACAGGCTATAAACGGGTCTGGCTGTGTCTCAATACGCTAGGAATCACACAGGCTATAAATGGGTCTAGCTGTGTCTCAATACACGAGGAATCACACAAAAGCCACCTAGACACTAAAGTGCAGCGAGGAGGTGGTGTGAGGGGAGCTAATGGGGGATTATTTAAGATACTCTTTGAAGAGGCGGGGTTTCAGATGTTTTCAGAAGATGGGCATGGACTCTGCTGTCCTAGCTTCAGGGGGAAGCTGGTTCCATCATTGGGTGGACAGAGAAGAGCTTGGACTAGGCTGAGCGGGAACTGCCCTCGGTAGGGGTGGGAGGGCCAAGAGACCAGAGGTGGCAGAATGGGGTTGGGGTTGGGGTGTAGGGCCGGGTTGGGGTGTAGGGTCATGTTAAAGACTGCGGTCAAACAATCTTTCAAGCTACAGTTTATAATGTTGAGAGATAGCTTTACTAATTTGCAACACTGTAAGCTAACTAACTACCAAACATGTTATTTTATAGCTAGCGTGAAAACAAAGTCACTACTGGTTGACTCCGAGTCCAAGTCCGAGTCACTAGTTGAGTCAAATATTTAGAACTTGGGACTCGACGGTTGATAACTCACTGTAAATTATTTTACTGTGGTTAATAATAACTGTGGATGATACAATGACTTATTATAGTCAGTGAACTAGCTAGCAACTGTAACACTTCAGTGGTGATATGGAATTTGACATCATGGTCATGGACTCAGACTATCCAAATTCTTTCCTGCAATTAATCAATCTGAGAGTTGAAAACTGATAGCTGTAGGCTTGGCATGTCAATGGGGCATCCTTGCATTTATCCCTGCATTTGCACACAATCACTGCAGGCGTTGTCTTGTAAATGGCAGAATTTAAGTGGCAGGACAATCAGGCCATTCACAGAATTGGGAAGACACACGAAGTCCACTATCCTTACATCCTTCTGCTTGGTCTATATTATTGACTTCATGTTTCTCTGGGAGTCAAACTGTTCTCTGAGAATTGAAACACCACTCTGACTGTGTAAAAATGAGGTGGGTTATTGAAATTCCCTTGAGTATTAGAAATCATGCCGATGGAAGGAAATAAATATTGTTAGATTGTAATTTATTAAAAGAGAAAAAACAATCACACTTTTTCAACTCTACAAAGACATACACATGTACTACTGCAGTATGATATGAATACTGCCTCGTATGATTGACTGGATCAAAAACCAATTGGTTATAATAAAATGCAATGATATTAAATGTGTTACATAAGTAAAGGGTTAAAAACATAAAATACCCACTTCTCACTCAAACGGATGACATCATCTGTACTGTACTTAGTACATTTCTGTCCCTTCACTGCTTGTAAGATGAGACAAAACACCCATACAACATCATTGTGTCTATTGTATATCTGTGTTGTTAAGACAAAGTGACTAGATACCGACAGATCTTCCACTGTTACTGTCATTTAGGGATATGGTCATCAGTCCCAGGAATACACTTGTATTGTTCATTAGGAAAGGATGAGGAACTAGTATTTGTATTTATTATAGCTCCCCATTAGCCAAGGCAGCAGCTACTCTTCCTGGGGTCCAACAAATTTAAGGCAGTTCTATATAATTTAAAACATTATATTAGATTTCACAACACATTAAATGTGTGCCCTCTGGCCACTACTGTACTACCACCTATCTATAACACAAAATCCATGTGTGCGTGTGTCTGTATGCATGCATCTGGTGTGTGCCATCAATAGGGAACCTTTGATGTCAGAAACTTTATCTATACTCTATACGGTGAGAATGATCACTGTAATTAACAACAACAAAAACATTCTAAGAAATAAATATTTTCTCTACATTTGGTATTTAGAAAATACTTGAATCAAATATAATTTCAGATTTTTTTTGGTGGATGAAAAGTGTCTACTGTATGTGAATACATGTCATTTTTCAATTGATTCAAGCTATCCACTATTCCCACTATTCCTCAGCCACATACTAGCCCTTCAGCCCAACACAGAAACTCTGGATTTGAGTGTGAACTATTCCTTCTTTACGTCAAAGTAATTTTCCATGTATACGTATATATCGTTTACACATTCTTGATCTTACAAAGGTAATATAACGTGATTCTTAGTAGTATGTGACTACTTTTTCAGTTGTATTTACTCGGTGGGAGGGATATGTGAACAGTTATTTCTATGGTGATTATTTTGTTGTTATTACTGATGCCGTATCCAACATCTAGCTGACCACCTGCTGACGACGCTTTCCACAACAAGAGGGATGTAACAGCGTTGATCTTTACTGAGAACCCCATTGAGTAAGATCTTGTGGAAACCTCTTTCCATTAATAAAACCAAAAGTTGCAGCACTTGAATGTCAAGAGAAACAATCTGGAATAAGGGAACTGCTTGTCAAGCGTAGAATGGGTCGAATATATATGTGGAAATTGTCTGAAATTGTGAGAGTAACAATTCAATAATTTTGCGATTTCATTGTATTTCCATTGTGAATTCATGCAACATATTTTGACGAGCATATCATTTGTTACGATAATAATCCATATAAAGTACAGTTATTTGTTAAATTAGAAGCACTTGTGAAAATGAAACCATTCCTGTTGGGCCAGTAACCAAAAGGTTGCTGGTTTGAATCCCAGAGCTGACTAGGTGAACAATCTGTTGTTGTGCCCTTGAGCAAGGCACTTAACTCTAATTGCTTCTGTAAGTCACTCTGCATAAGAGTTTTTGTTAAAAATGCTAATTATTTAGATTTATTATCAGGGGTGTAACTTTCCTGCATTTCGACACTATTTAATATGACCCATGGCCCTTCTAGGTGTCTGTAGTTAAAACAATAAAAAAGTAAGCAAAAATCCCCACAGTCATCAAGCTAGGTAAGAGATCATTATTAAATATGTTAAAGTGATTTATAAGACTGAACTAGGTCTAAAGTAATAACAAATATTAACCAGTAATGAACAACTCTTAAAAAAAAATTGAAGTGCAAAGACTTAACTTCTGATTATCTTTATAAAGACATCATCTATGTCAAATTCCAGCCAGCCCGAGCCGCCTGCACGCCCGACCCCCACCAGTCTAGTCATTAACTCAACTCTCTCCCCAAAACAATTTCCTTCCAACCTTTAAAAAAAGAAAATTCCCAAGGGAAAGGTTTGGAAACACCTACATTAAACACAAAGACATTTTTTTTATTTTTTCGTTATTTTACCAGTTAAGTTGACTGAGAACACATTCTCATTTACAGCAACAACCTGGGGAATAGTTACAGGGGAGAGGAGGGATGAATGAGCCAATTGTAAGCTGGGGATGATTAGGTGACCATGATGGTATGAAGGACAGCTTGGGAATTTAGCCAGGACACCAGGGTTAACACCCCTACTCTTACAATAAGTGCCATAGGATCTTTAATGACCTCAGAGAGTCAGGACACCTGTTTAACATCCCATCCGAAAGGCAACGTCCCCAATCACTGTCCTGGGGCATTGGGATATTTTTTTTAGACCTGAGGAAAGAGTGCCTCCTACTGGCCCTCCAACACCACTTCCAGCAGCATCTGGTCTCCCATCCAGGGACAGACCAGGACCAACCCTGCATAGCTTCAGAAGCAAGCCAGCAGTGGGATGCAGGGTGGTATGCTGCTGGCAATTATAGTACTATAGAGCTCTTTTTACTTGCACACAATATAGCTGGGTCACCCCATCCTGCCCCTAGGTGTCCACCGCCCTGCAGCTCCCCAACACACCCCACTCAGCTTTAGGATCTTAGTGAAACATTCCTTATTGGTTTCAGATGTGTTAGGCCAAGGCCAGAGTGACAACAGTACAGCAGACCCCCAGGGCCAGGACTGAGCAGCCAGCAGCTATATTCTATATAAATCATCCAGACCTTATGAAAGTTTCCCAGTATGCCTTTAATCTTGAAATAAATAGAATCTAGTGATACATAACTTGACATCTATTGTGACATTGTGGAAGGATAACCAACCTTCAAATTAATGGCAATGCATTTCTTAGCCGTTATAAACGCTAGGTTACACAGTTTCTTATGATAACTGTCTCCAGTATCAACATTTCCAAGCAAACAAAAACAGGGAGAAGACAATATCTAGACCTGCTGAGATAAAAGAACATACTCTTTGCCAGAATTCAGCCAGCCTTCTCCCTGCTGCACTGGATGCAACCTGCATCATAAAAACATTATGGGACATTAGAACATATACCGTTGGGTTAACTCGGCCGACTATTTGTCTAGGTGTCCTGGTGGTTTGGAAGAGAGAGAGACATGTCACATCGGGGACTAAAGATTTGATTAATTGACACCTCAGCATCTTGATAAGTGATAACGTCCTTTTCTGAGTGGATAATTCAGAGGTAATCTGTCCTGTTGAGATCATCATGGTGTACCGGCCGCAGTCTGTTAACCGCAAATAATGAGATTAGCGCCTCATGAGGCCCTGATTGAATTAGGACAGAGGTAGACAATTTTAGGTTAGTATAACCGAGGGCTATAGCTACACGGTCAGCCAAGGATTTTGTAATTCTTCCCTCACTGCATCTCTGTGCATGATTGGACCCTTAAAATATGAATGGAATGCAGTTTATTGTTCTTCCATTTATTTACATTAGATAGATATTGGCTCTTGAAACATCTGTCAAGCTATTTAGCGTATATTATTCATATACAATTAGTTAAGCATGTGGCACACCCTGAACTGACAAGATGGTGCAGTGAGGATGGATGTGAGGTACACTGTCACATGTCAACAGTCGGCTCTCCAAACAACAGTTTGTGCTGGTGCTAAATCTAAATTCTGTAATCTCATCTGCCCACTGGAGCAAGAAGCAGAACAGCAGTAAATTCACTTGTGCGATTGGGCCCAAAATGTTCAGAAGAGCTCCTCCCACACTTAGGGCCACAAGATCCAGCCTCCCCCAGTCTCAAATCAAAAACAAATCAAACTTTATTTATACCGCGCATTTATTACAACAAATTAATTTCAAGGTGCTTAACAAATAAAATAAAAGATAAAACACAAAATGTTTTCTATGCAAATATAAAATCAAGATTGAAAATCAATAAAAATTAAGAGGAATTGTAGTCACCTGTAGTGACTGAAGGCAGCCTCACCAAACGTTTTCTAGGCTTGGGCGGGATCCAGATTGTCATACCTTCATACCGACCATGTGCCATACCGGGATATTCGATACTACCTGAAAAATAGTTTCAACAGTACTGATGGAATTGAATAACCATCCCGTGGCTATTTCCAAATACCACGGTAAACCGCCCAAGCCTAGTTCTGGCCTTCAGAAAGTCTAAAAGACCAGTGCCAGAAGATCGGAGGGACCGACCCGGGCACATATCTTAAAAGCATATCAGACATGTATTCGGGTGCAAGGTTTCCCCTCCCCCAGCCTCTCCCAGGCTTCCCTGGAGATTGACTGTCCCTACAGGACTAAAAGAGAGGTTCTATCATTTTATCCTCCTTGGGGGTTTTGGAATTTAAAAGACAACTTTCCGGAAAGACGATATATCTGGGATGGGTAACGTATGGAGAACCTGTTTTTATCGGTTGTTGTTTTCTGTACTTGATTTTCCACTACATTTTTATCTTTGAAACTAGTGAATCGGTTGACAGCCCCATTCGCACAGGGTGACATTCCTGGGAGCTGAGGGGAATTTATATGTAAAGAAAACCATAAAATTCTGCTTTGCCTTGCCTATAGTCTGAGCAGGTTTAATTGATGTTTTGTGCAAACGATAAGTAACGTCCATCAATTATTCAACGCTCGCTCCGTATTAATGAAACTGTAGAATATATGCAATATTTAGGTGGATACATTTTTAAAGAAAAACAGTGGTGGTGGTTCATATTCAGTGCGAGCGCTGTGGCACTCTAACTTACATCTGACTGGTTGATACTCTCTGGAAATCTTAAATAACAGTGCCTCTTACTTTGTTGAGTAACACTTCATTTGAACCCTGGATATGAGAAATCCTGCAGTCTCTACCAACAGGAGAGAGAGAGAGAGAGAGAGAGAGAGAGAGAGAGAGAGAGAGAGAGAGAGAGAGAGAGAGAGAGAGAGAGAGAGAGAGAGAGAGAGAGAGAGAGAGAGAGAGAGAGAGAGAGAGAGAGAGAGAGAGAGAGAGAGAGAGAGAGAGAGAAAGAGAGAGAGAGACAGAGAGAGAGAGAGACTGGTTGGAGATATTTTGCAGACTCATAAGATCCCATTTCTTCCAGATGAACGCTCTAGATGTAAAACTAGGCTGTTGGGAATCTATTTTGGTCTACAGGATAGGCCTATCTATAGAAATCCCAAACAAATTAATTATGCACTCCATGACAGCTGACAAATGATCAAGAGAATAAATCAATTACTGTGCAATCATCTAATGTACAGTACCTTCATACTGTGAGACAATCACTGAACGTGTCTGAGTAACAAACTGAGGCTTTAAATCATGTTCATAAGAGCAGAAGCAGTGTTGAGGAGTTAGAACACCAATGCATGGTTTACCATACTACACAAACATATACTTTAACACAGGGGTTCCCAAACTTTTTCACTCAGGCCTCTTCCAGCATTGGGGAACATCTCACACCCCCCATGTCTATTTCTATGGGCACAAGCACTGTTTATGACACAAACTGTTCACACACCTTTTTTTGGGCTGATTTCCTGCAGTTCTACACATTTTGTCATGGTGGGGCCAAAAACATCTTGCTGTTTTAAAGCTCATTATCTTGTAATTCTCTACATTTTGTCTAATGTCAATTATTGTGAAATTTAAGTGACTCAAACATTACAACAAAATCTATGAGATAAAAAAAAAAACACCTAAAAAACATCAGCTGGGATGGGCTTTAAATAGTATAATATGTAATGACTGACATGAGCTAGTTGATGTGGACATTTCTGACACGTTTTAAATAGCTCTCTATAGTATGTAATGACTGAGATGGGCTAGTTGATGTGGACATTTCTGACACGTTATCAATAACTCTCTATAGTATGTAATGACTGAGATGGGCTAGTTGATGTCGACATTTCTGACACATTATAAATAGCTCTCTATAATATGTAATGACTGACATGACAAGAGGAACTGATGATGCACTACCCAATTTATAAATTGCAGCCTGTCCATTCTACCAAGGCTGAAGAATCCCTATGTTCTTGAGGCATAAAACAAAATTAATTCCATATGAAATCAAATCACACACGTGGCAATGGCATAGATATCCTACAATCTTTCCAAACTAATTTCTCCTCTCCAATGGTATACCCAACTGGCAACTCTTCAAACCACTCAACTTTAGTTTGCAACTTAGCCATCACATCATACACTATACAGGTCCCAGCAGCAGCCTAGTTCCTTAGCTAGCATCTTCAAAAAACACATCCCATCAGGTTCCTGTTTCTTGTTTTCCTCCACATGCTAATTATTTCCATTGGCCACCAACCACAATGGAGGAGGAGGACTGGGGCCCCTCTTATGTCATGGTAAACAAACACAAAACAGCCAGTGGTCTTTGCCTCATTAGCGATATTCCGCCCATAACGCTTCCTCTCACGCAAGCTTGAAAGGAGCTGCGGTGGAGGCCGCAGCCAAACTCGTGATGTGTGAGCTCGTGTAGAAATAAGGCGGTGACCTGTATCGAGGACAAGCACCTGTGTCCCTCCCTCCCAGACGCAGAGTTAGGTCAGATAGAGAGAAAGAAAGAGAGAGGGAGAGAGAAAGAGAGAGGGAGAGAGGAGAGAGAGGAGAGAGAGAGAGATGGGGGGAAGAGAGAGACAGCGAGAGAGAGAAAAAGACAGGGAGAGAGGAGAGAGAGAGAGGAGAGAAAGAGAAAGAGAGAGAGATGGGGGGAAAAAGAGAGAGACAGCGAGAGCGAGAAAGAGAGAGGGAGATAGAAAGAGAGAGAGAGAGAGAGAGAGAGAGACAGAGAGAAGAAAGTGAGAAAGAAGAGACAGTACAAAATGACCAGTAATGGCATCTCTCTTGACTCTATTAAAACCTGTTTTTAGAGATGTTTATTAAAACCTCACATGGAGACGTGTATTAAAACCTCACAAGGAGACGTATTAAAACCTCACAAGGAGACATGTATTAAAACCTCACAAGGAGACGTGTATTAAAACCTCACACGGAGACATGTATTAAAACCTCACAAGGAGACGTGTATTAAAACCTCACAAGGAGACATGTATTAAAACCTCACAAGGAGACATGTATTAAAACCTCACACGGAGACATGTATTAAAACCTCACA
>QNTS01002404.1:115503-160531 GCA_003317085.1 Hucho hucho
GGAGACGTGTATTAAAACCTCACAAGGAGACGTGTATTAAAACCTCACACGGAGACATGTATTAAAACCTCACACGGAGACGTGTATTACAACCTCACACGGAGACGTGTATTAAAACCTCACAAGGAGACGTGTATTAAAACCTCACAAGGAGACGTGTATTAAAACCTCACAAGGAGACGTGTATTAAAACCTCACATGGAGACGTGTATTAAAACCTCACATGGAGACATGTATTAAAACCTCACAAGGAGAAATGTATTAAAACCTCACACGGAGACGTGCATTAAAACCTCACACGGAGACGTGCATTAAAACCTCACACGGAGACATGCATTTAAAACCTCGCAAGGAGACGTGTATTAAAACCTCCCAAGGAGACGTGTATTAAAACCTCACAAGGAGACGTGTATTAAAACCTCACAAGGAGACGTGTATTAAAACCTCACACGGAGACGTGTATTAAAACCTCACACGGAGACGTGTATTAAAACCTCACATGGAGACGTGTATTAAAACCTCACACGGAGACGTGTATTAAAACCTCACATGGAGACGTGTATTAAAACCTCACACGGAGACGTGTACTAAAACCTCACAAGGAGACATGTGAGAACAGCCAACTGTCAGTTGATGTAATTACAAATTGTTTTGATACATTTCAACCAAACAACAACAACTGGGGAATACCTTTTTGGCTTAAATTTGGAAATGATGGAAATGTATTATAATTGAAAACAAAGATTTTCACTCGGGAAGAATTTGATTGTCACTTTTTTCCTGTGGTTGTTCAAAGTAAATGTATGATTACATTAGGAACACACGACCATAAATCCTACTCTACATTGTTATAAAAAGTTCAACAATATATTTTCTGGCTCATAAACAATATTCAGTCATTCCCGGATTGTTGTCAGTTTATAGAAATGCATGTTGTTACTGTATAGCAGCACTTTTGTAATCATGGCTTTCTGTCAGGTTCTGTAAGCACCAAGTCGCATGCCTCCATTAAATGTAGGTGCTGCATTACAAGGTCTGCTGTCACCGAAGGGGCTTCATCGAGGTCTGTTGTCACCGAAAGGGCTTTATCGAGGTCTGCTGTCACCGAAGGGGCTTTATCGAGGTCTGCTGTCACCGAAGGGGCTTTATCAAAGGCGCATTGCATAAAATATTAACATCCATGTTGAGGGGAAATTAAATCAAATAGTGAAATAAATAAAAAAATAAATCAAATTTGTCGCCTGGAAGAGTTTTGAGGAAAGTTGTTAGCCATTTCCCCCTGACTCTAACCTTGCCTGCATATAAGACTGAAGCACACGCATAAATAATGAACCGTTTTCTCTGAGGAAACACAGTGTTTAAATGTGATGGAACTGGGAGCACACTAGGGCAATTAAAAAGCCATTGTGCCATTTGAAAAGTTTGAAAATGTTCCAAGGTTCTGACTCGGTGTGAGTGTAACCAAAATGACTGTAAATTATAAAGCCATTGTTGGAAGTGACATTTTGGAAATTAAGTTTAACATTGAACAACCAGAACATGTGTTGTTTGATTCAGGTCGAAGGCCCATTGGACACAATAGAGAAACAAAGTTGTTTGATGGTTGAAACATGGTTGTTCTAAATGGTGGTTGTAAGATTAACCATTCTGCAAATATCAGTGTGTGTGTGTGTGTGTGTGTGTGTGTGTGTAACAAGCGACTAGCCTTTGTGTAGCAGGGTATCAGAGCTGGCCCATTTGAGAATGCCGTGCAGCTGAGCTGGTTTGTCACCACTATACGTTCAGGGGGAATGGATGGCGCATGTGGATGTATGTACGGATGTGTTTACATGCATGCGTCTAGATTATTTATATACATGAATCTGTACACTGTCTGTGTGTGTGTGTGTGTGTGTGTGTGTGTGTGTACCTCCTGTGACCAGTGGTACCTTAATTGGGGAGAATGGGCTCTTGGTAATGGCTAGAACAGAATAAATGGAATGGTTTCAGCAGCCTCCTGTGGCGTGTGCATGTGTGTGTGTGTGTGTGTGTGCGTGAGAATGTCTGCCCATACACACTTTTGTACAGTGTGTGTGTGTGTGTCTGTATTAATGTGCGTGTATTAATGTGTGTGTGTGTGTATTAATGTGTGTGTATATTAATGTGTGTGTGTGTGTATGTGTGTGTGTATATTAATGTGTGTGTGTGTGTGTGTATTAATGTGTGTGTGTATATTAATGTGTGTGTGTGTGTGTGTGTGTATGGCATGTGAGCATGTGGGCCCATATAAAACTCTATACAGTGTACAGTGGGGCAAAAAAGTATTTAGTCAGCCACCAATTGTGCAAGTTCTCCAACTTAAAAAGATGAGAGAGGCCTGTAATTTTCATCATAGGTACACTTCAACTATGACAGACGAAATGAGAAAAAGAAATCCAGAAAATCACATTGTAGGATTTTTAATTTATTTATTTGCATATTATGGTGGAAAATAAGTATTTGGTCAATAACAAAAGTTTATCTCAATACTTTGTCATTGCCAACAAAGGGTATATAACAGAGGTCAAACGTTTTCTGTAAGTCTTCACAAGGTTTTCACACACTGTTGCTGGTATTTTGGCCCATTCCTCCATGCAGATCTCCTCTAGAGCAGTGATGTTTTGGGGCTGTCGCTGGGCAACACGGACTTTCAACTCCCTCCAAAGATTTTCTATGGGGTTGAGATCTGGAGACTGGCTAGGCCACTCCAGGACCTTGAAATGCTTCTTACGAAGCCACTCCTTCGTTGCCCGGGCGGTGTGTTTGGGATCATTGTCATGCTGAAAGACCCAGCCACGTTTCATCTTCAATGCCCTTGCTGATGGAAGGAGGTTTTCACTCAAAATCTCACGATACATGGCCCCATTCATTCTTTCCTTTACACGGATCAGTCGTCCTGGTCCCTTTGCAGAAAAACAGCCCCAAAGCATGATGTTTCCACCCCCATGCTTCACAGTAGGTATGGTGTTCTTTGGATGCAACTCAGCATTCTTTGTCCTCCAAACACGACGAGTTGAGTTTTTACCAAAAAGTTCTATTTTGGTTTCATCTGACCATATGACATTCTCCCAATCCTCATCTGGATCATCCAAATGCTCTCTAGCAAACTTCAGACGGGCCTGAACATGTACTGGCTTAAGCAGGGGGACACGTCTGGCACTGCAGGATTTGAGTCCCTGGCGNCAGCCCCAAAGCATGATGTTTCCACCCCCATGCTTCACAGTAGGTATGGTGTTCTTTGGATGCAACTCAGCATTCTTTGTCCTCCAAACACGACGAGTTGAGTTTTTACCAAAAAGTTATATTTTGGTTTCATCTGACCATATGACATTCTCCCAATCCTCATCTGGATCATCCAAATGCTCTCTAGCAAACTTCAGACGGGCCTGAACATGTACTGGCTTAAGCAGGGGGACACGTCTGGCACTGCAGGATTTGAGTCCCTGGCGGCGTAGTGTGTTACTGATGGTAGGCTTTGTTACTTTGGTCCCAGCTCTCTGCAGGTCATTCACTAGGTCCCCCCGTGTGGTTCTGGGATTTTTGCTCACCGTTCTTGTGATCATTTTGACCCCACGGGGTGAGATCTTGCGTGGAGCCCCAGATCGAGGAAGATTATCAGTGGTCTTGTATGTCTTCCATTTCCTAATAATTGCTCCCACAGTTGATTTCTTCAAACCAAGCTGCTTACCTATTGCAGATTCAGTCTTCCCAACCTGGTGCAGGTCTACAATTTTGTTTCTGGTGTCCTTTGACAGCTCTTTGGTCTTGGCCATAGTGGAGTTTGGAGTGTGACTGTTTGAGGTTGTGGACAGGTGTCTTTTATACTGATAACAAGTTCAAACAGGTGCCATTAATACAGGTAACGAGTGGAGGACAGAGGAGCCTCTTAAAGAAGAAGTTACAGGTCTGTGAGAGCCAGAAATCTTGCTTGTTTGTATGTGACCAAATACTTATTTTCCACCATAATTTGCAAATAAATTCATTAAAAATCATACAATGTGATTTTCTGGATTTTTTTTCCTCATTTTGTCTGTCATAGTTGAAGTGTACCTATGATGAAAATTACAGGCCTCTCTCATCTTTTTAAGTGAGAGAACTTGCACAATTGGTGGCTGACTAAATACTTTTTTGCCCCACTGTATGTTTGTGTGCGTAGGTGTGTGTGTGTGTGTGTGTGTGTGTCTCCAGTGTGTGTTGTACAGACTGTTGTGCATAAACAGGAGATAAACAGGAGAGACTGGGAGCTCTAATTAAAAACAAATGAATCTGGGCTCTTTAGTCACTAGGTAAACACGGGGGGGGACTGAGGAGAACGTTATGGACAGGTTGGTTAGCTGTGCTGTGGTATACAATACTGTTGTGTGGTTGGTTGGCTGGATGTGCTAGGCTGTGAAATAGGTTGTTCCCCTGCGCAGACGTTGCTGACGCATGCCAGATCTCACATCGCCTGGATAGGTGTTATACATATCAGCTAACCACATTATATGTTATAGCAATCCGGTGCCTGACTGCACAGCCGATGACCTTTCAAGTAACCATTGGTTGATGCATGCAACGGCTGAGCAGGGTAATGTGACCATACAGTTGTTGGCTGGGATGTGCTGGACTGTGTCACGGTATGGCACCCTGCTGTGCTGCGCTATGGTATAATACTATGGTCTACTGTTATTGGCTATGCTGGGCTTATTCTTACCCATCTAACCAATAGGTGCGAACAAAAAGAGGATTTTTTGGAAAGTATTTGAAAATACTCAGTACTTTCAAATGGCAGGCTATTTACAGGAAATTATTTGAAAATACTTTCGAATACTTTCAAAATAAGTGGTTGATGCAGGCCGCATGATTGGAAAATACTTAAAAAATACACAGAAAATAAGTATTTAAATAACAATTAATCCAATACATGTATTTGAACCCACATCTGATCATTTTCATCGAACACAATCAAAGTCAACATAGGCCCTTGATGCCTTCAATTTCCCATCTTACAGGCATGCGCAATTTAGGCATAGTTTTTAAACAATGTGATGTTCCGCTCCAAAGGGACACTTTAAATAACATGATGTAGGTTAATGAAATCATCTAAAGAATAATACACAATGATTTATTAGCCTAGTGGCTATAAGTATTTAGGCATATCACGTGCAATAATCCTCCTGTGAAATCATTGTCAAAAGCGCAAGAGATATTGTTGCATGTACAGTAGGTCTAGATTATTTATGGAATGATCATGTTGAAATATCAAAATATTCTTTCAACATCTCCAAAGCAATTGCATGGGGCACAGGAAACACGCTGCCTTTTTCCATCTGCTGGTACAGTACCTTCAGAAAGTATTCACACCCCTTGACTTTTTCCACATTTTGTTGTGTTACAGCCTGAATTTAAAATGGATGAATTGAGATTTTTTTGTCACAGGCTAATGTACACACAATACCACATAATGTCAAAGTGGAATAATGTTTTTAGACATTTTTACAAATGAAAAGCTGAAATGCCTTGAGTCAATAAGTATTCAACACCTTTGTTAAAGTCACCATTATTAGTCAGTTGTACAACCGAATGCCTTCAACTGAAATGCGTCTTCCGCATTTAACCCAACCCCTCTGAACCAGAGAGGTGCGGGGGGCTGCCTTAATCAACATCCACGTCTTCAGCGCCCAGGGAACAGTGGATTAACTGCCTTGTTCAGGGGCAGAACAACAGATTTTTACCTTGTCAGCTCGGGGATTTGAACTTGCAACCCTTCGGTTACAAGTCCAACGCTCTAACCAATAGGCTACCTGCCGCCTCTAACCACTAAGCTACCTGCCGCCTCTAACCACTAGGCTACCTGCCGCCTCTAACCACTAGGCTACCTGCCGCCTCTAACCACTAGGCTACCTGCCGCCTCTAACCACTAGGCTACCTGCCGCCTCTAACCACTAGGCTACCTGCCGACAAGCCTAAATAAGTTCAGGAGTAAACATTTGCTTAACAAGTCACATAATAAGTTGCAAGGACTCTGTGTGCAATAATGGTGATTAACATGATTTTTGAATGACTACCTCATCTCTGTACCCCACATACATATCTGTAAGGTACCTCATTTGAGCAGTGAATTTCAAATACAGATTCAACCACAAAGACCAGGGAGGTTTTCAAATGCTTCACAATGAAAGGCACCTATTGGTAGATGGGTAAGAATAAAAGCAGACATTGAATATCCCTTTGAGCATGGTAAAGTTTGGATGGTGTATCAATACCCCCAGTCACAACAAAGCTACAGGCGTCCTTCCTAAATCTCAGTTGCCAGAGAGGAAGGAAACCATTCAGGGATTTCACCATGAGACCAGTACAACACATTACTGAGTACCACTCTCCATATTTTTAAACATAGTGGTGGCTGCATCATGTTATGGGTATGCTTGTAATTGTTAAGGAAAGGGGAGTTGTTCAGGATAAAAAATAAACAGAATGGAGCTAAGCACAGGCATAATCCTAGAAGAAAACTTGGTTCTGTCTGCTTTCCACCAGACAATGGGAGATGAATTCACATTTCAGAAGGTCAATAACATAAAACACAAGGCCAAATCTATACTGGAGTTGCTTACCAAGAAGACAGAGAATGTTCCTGTTCGTCCGAGCTACAATTTTGACTTAAATCTAATTGAAAATCTATGACAAGACCTGAAAATGGTTGTAGCAATGATCAACAATGAACTTGACACAGTTTGAGGATTTTGGAAAATAATAAAATGGGCAAATGTTGCACAATCCAGGTGTGGAAAACCTCTAGAGATTTACCCAGAAAGACTCACAGCTGTAATCACTGCTAAAGGTGCTGCTACGAAGTCTCAAATCAAATCAAATTTTGTTGGTCACATACACATGGTTAGCAGATGTTAATGCGAGTGTAGCGAAATGCTTGTGCTTCTAGATCCGACAGTGCAGTAATATCTAACAATTCCCCAACAACTACCTAATACACA
This sequence comes from Hucho hucho, assembly GCA_003317085.1. NCBI lineage: Eukaryota > Metazoa > Chordata > Actinopteri > Salmoniformes > Salmonidae > Hucho > Hucho hucho. The sequence goes on from QNTS01002404.1 coordinate 122,493, forward strand.
CAAATCTAAAGGGGTGAATGAGAATATGTACATATAAGTATATGGATGAGCGATGGCCGAGCGGCATAGGCAAGGTGCAATAGATGGTATTAAATACTGATATACACGTGATATGAGTAATGTAAGATATGTAAAAATTATTAAAGTGGCATAATTTAAAGTGGCATTGTTTAGAGTGACTAGTGACTCAGGGGTGTGAATAATGTGAAAAATCAATACATAATAGTAAGTAAGGTTATCGAAACAATAATTACATCCCTAGAGCAGTAAAATAATACACATACATACATACCATATACAGACAAATAAATACAGAGAAAATAAACCCAGTCTGGCACAAAGAGAAGATTCATATGGAAGACGAGCATATACACAATCTATATACACACACACACAAGTCCCATTTACCACATAGAAGCTAAATATTTATACAATTTAATTATAGGTAGCCCTTTCGCTATTATTCCAGGCTTTATCTAAATATTCCGCAAATGGAAATGCACAATGGACAAAAAAAAATTCAGTTTCTCTTCATCGCTCAGCCACATAATCCTGGTGTGCTTTCTGGAATAAGCGTATATCGTGGTAGAAAGGGCAATAGAGGATAAAATGAGTTCAATTCTCTATTTCTTCGAGGTCACAATAGTTACATAGTCTTTCTTCTTCCATTGCACCACAATACCGACCAGTTTCAATACGCAAAGGCAATATCCCTGATCTTACCTGTGCTTTTAGGTAAGTTAAGTTAAGTATTTTAACCATATCTTAATCATTGCACCTAAATCAACCATTTATCGGATCATCAAGAACTTCAAGGAGAGCGGTTCAATTGTTGTGAAGAAGGCTTCAGGGTGCCCAAGAAAGTCCAGCAAGCGTCAGGACCGTCTCCTAAAGTTGATTCAGCTGCGGGATCAGGGCACCACCAGTACAGAGCTTGCTCAGGAATGGCAGCAGGCAGGTGTGAGTGCATCTGCACGCACAGTGAGGCGAAGACTTTTGGAGGATGGCCTCTGGTGTCAAGAAGGGCAGCAAAAAGCCACTACTCTCCAGGAAAAACATCAGGGACAGACTGATATTCTGCAAAAGGTACAGGGATTGGACTGCTGAGGACTGGGTTAAAGTCATTTTCTCTGATGAATCCCCTTTCCGATTGTTTGGGGCATCCGGAAAAAAGCTTGTCCGGAGAAGACAAGGTGAGCGCCACCATCAGTCCTGTGTCATGCCAACAGTAAAGCATCCTGAGACCATTCATGTGTGGGGTTGCTTCTCAGCCAAGGGAGTGGGCTCACTCACAATTTTGCCTAAGAACACAGCCATGAATAAAGAATGGTACCAACACATCCTCCGAGAGCAACTTCTCCCAACCATCCAGGAACAGTTTGGTGACGAACAATGCCTTTTCCAGCATGATGGAGCACCTTGCCATAAGGCAAAAGTGATAACTAAGTGGCTCGGGGAACAAAACATCGATATTTTGGGTCCATGGCCAGGAAACTCCCCAGACCTTAATCCCATTGAGAACTTGTGGTCAATCCTCAAGAGGCGGGTGGACAAACAAAAACCCACAAATTCTGACAAACTCCAAGCATTGATTATGCAAGAATGNGGATGGCCTGGTGTCAAGAAGGGCAGCAAAGAAGCCACTTCTCTCCAGGAAAAACATCAGGGACAGACTGATATTCTGCAAAAGGTACAGGGATTGGACTGCTGAGGACTGGGGTAAAGTCATTTTCTCTGATGAATCCCCTTTCCGATTGTTTGGGGCATCCGGAAAAAAGCTTGTCCGGAGAAGACAAGGTGAGCGCCACCATCAGTCCTGTGTCATGCCAACAGTAAAGCATCCTGAGACCATTCATGTGTGGGGTTGCTTCTCAGCCAAGGGAGTGGGCTCACTCACAATTTTGCCTAAGAACACAGCCATGAATAAAGAATGGTACCAACACATCCTCCGAGAGCAACTTCTCCCAACCATCCAGGAACAGTTTGGTGACAAGCAATGCCTTTTCCAGCATGATGGAAAACCTTGCCATAAGGCAAAAGTGGCTCGGGGAACAAAACATTGATATTTTGGGTCCATGGCCAGGAAACTCCCCAGACCTTAATCCCATTGAGAATTTGTGGTCAATCCTCAAGAGGAGGGTGGACAAACAAAAATCCACAAATTCTGACAAACTCCAAGCATTGATTATGCAAGAATGGGCTGCCATCAGCCAGGATGTGGCCCAGAAGTTAATTAACAGCATGCCAGGGCGGATTGCAGAGGTCTTGAAAAAGAAGGGTCAACACTGCAAATATTGACTCTTTGCATCAACTTCATGTAATTGTCAATAAAAGCATTTGACACTTATGAAATGCTTGTAATTATACTTCAGTATTCCATAGTACCATCTGACAAAAATATCTAAAGACACTGAAGCAGCAAACTTTGTGGAAATTAATATTTGTTTAATTCTAAAAACTTTTGGCCATGACTGTAGATGAGATGAAGAAACCAAGCGACAACACTGCCCCCACGACTGTGGAAGGAATGATATATGGGGTCTCAATTTTCAGGTAGTATAAAAGTATGTTGAATGTCGGAAGCCGCCTCTTTTGTGACTTGTAGTAAACTTAACTGGTAAAGAAAGCTCATTAGGTCTCCTAAATATTTGTCGATGTAACGAGTGCGATGGGAGTCGGGAAGCAAGTTCAGGGAGTGAGTGTTTTAATAAATAAATGAAACAGGTAACACAAACAATGCACCGACGTGAAAACAGAGTCAATAACACCTGAGGAAAGAACCAAGGGGAGTGACAGACATAGGGAGCATAATCAAGGAGGTTATGGAGTCCAGGTGAGTGTCATGAGGTGCTGGTGCGCGAGACGATGGTGACAGGTGTGCGGGATAATCAGCAGCCTGATGACCTAGAGGCCAGAGAAGGAGTATGCGTGACAGTCGACAAGGTGGAACACATTTTTTTGTGTAAGATTTTTTTACAAAACATAGCCAAAATCAAATAAAATCAAATAAAATTGTATTTATCAAAAATACAACAGGTGTAGACCTAACCGTGAAATGCTTACTTACAACACCATTTGCATACACATACAAATGACAACCTACAGATGCACACAAACATCCACAACATCACTCCCTGTCCAGACCCACCTGCTCACACCCCCATCTCCAGCGTCCGTATCACTCTCCGCCACATGACCTCAAACTGCACTATTTTGTTTCTCTCCAAGCTGGGACTCTTATGACTAAAGAGGCTTCATGCATAGCTTTTATTTTTACCCATAAGAGTAGTAGTAGAATGTCTCTACTCTCAGCACTTACGTCCAATTTTCTACTCTGAGACACTGTGGATACGGCCCCTGATCCTAGATCAGCACCCATATTCTGCAACATTTATTAATACGGGCAAAGAGATTTGACTTTTCGCGCACCTCCATTTTAGTACTCAATTACATGGTTGTTTTTGCAATAATTTGATAAATGAGGGCCATTGAGTGCATTATAAGGTATTGAGTGCATTATCAGGTATTGACTGCATTATCAGGTATTGAGTGCATTATCAGGTATTGACTGCATTATCAGGTATTGACTGCATTATCAGGTATTGACTGCATTATCAGGTATTGAGAGCATTATCAGGTATTGAGTGCATTATCAAATATTGCCGCGAGGACAAGTGTGGCAGTGATCCCTCAAGAATCAAGAAAAACGAATATTTTCACCTGACATTCACAAGTTCATTTCCCACACACATCCATCCTGAAGTCAAATGGTGTTTCACTCCTGTTACCGAGGCATGATTGACATCACACTGCACCTGTATGAACAGTACAATGCCCTTTTGTGTTGACAGAACGTCCGAGTAGTGAAACGTGTGACTAGAAAGAGTGAACGTAGTGATACGTATTGAATGAGCAGATGGATGGCGGTCTCCCTGAGACGTGTGGAAATGTTCATCTTGGTTGTAAAATGATCTAAATTAGTTTAGATCGTATGGCTTCACTTTGATTCTGGCAAAGAGTGACAGCCTAACTGCAGAATTGCAAGGTGATTTTCTCCTGCACACCCTTCTGGAAGGAAACCTGCCAAACTGGTTCTTGTTGCAATACCTTATTTGATGTATTAATTGTCTGCATCCCGATTCTCCACCCTTCTCATGGATTTTAAAGCATTCAATTGGTGTAAGTATCTGCTGGAGGAAGTCTCAACTCCCAAGAGCACACTTGGGGAGAAGTGTCGGGAATCGAAATGCAGCCATTGTGTCTCTTTCCCTCACATCAACCATTCTCTTCCTTGCAAGTATAGCCACAGGAGTCAATGTTTATGTGCATAGTGGTGGGATTATTAAACATGGCATTGTTTTCTTTGTTGACAAAGATTAGAATCAAAAGACATGAAACACTTGCCTGGGTCATTATTGCGGTTGTGGAAACCTTTGAGGATTGACCTAGTGGAATATTAGCCCCAGATAACATTCCCATCATCCACCTCTCCCCTCTTTTCTCTCCATATCATGTTTATTTTTCATATTCCCATTAGGGGCCCTGGGACTCTGTCCCTATCGCCATGGCCAAACCGGACGCACGCACATTGATTTTGTCCCCCCACACCAAACGCGATCACGACACGCAGGTTGAAATATCAAAACAAACTCTGAACCTGGGGACAGGTCGAAAAGCATGAAACATTTATGGCAATTTAGCTAGCTAGTTTGCAGTTGCTAGCTAATTTGTCCTATTTAGCTAGCTTGCTGTTGCTAGCTAATTTGTCCTGGGATATAAATGTTGAATTGTTATTTTACCTGAAATGCACAAGGTCCTCTACTCCAACAATTAATCCACACATAAAACGGTCAACCAAATAGTTTCTAGTCATCTCTCCTCCTTCCAGGCCTTTTCTTCTTTGGACTTTATATGGCGATTGGCATCGAACTTTCAGTTACCACGACGACCGACCGACCTCAGTTCATCTTTCAATCACCCACGTGGGTATAACCAATGAGGAGATGGCACATGGGTATCTGCTTCTATAAACCAATGAGGAGATGGGATAGGCAGAACTTGCACCGCGTTCAGCGTCACAAATAGAATACCGGATGTAAAGAGGCTAACGCAACGCTTTTATAGACAACTGAGAATTCATAAATAGACTATTCATGACTAAAAGTATGTGGACACCCCTTCAAATGAGTGGATTCTGCTATTTCAGCCACACCTGTTGCTGACAGGTGTACACACCGCCATGCAATCTCCATAGACAAACATTGGCAGTAGAATGGCCTCGTACTGAAGACCTCAGTGACTTTCAACGTGACACCGTCATATGATGCCACCTTTCCAACAAGTCAGTTCATCAAATTTCTTCCCTGCTAGAGCTGCCCCGGTCAACTGTAAGTGCTGTTATTATGAAGTGGAAACGTCGGCTTAGATGCAAAGTGGTAGGCCACACATGCTCACAGAACGAGACCACCGAGTGCTGAAGCGCGTAGAGCGTAAAAATCATCTGCGGGCAGCCGCACACAAGCCTCAGATCACCACTCGCCGCCATTGGACTCTGGAGCAGTGGAAACGTTCTCTGGAGTGATGAATCACTCTTCACCATCTGGCAGTCCGACGGACGATTACAGGTTTGGTGGATGCCAAGAGAATGCTACCTGCCCGAATGCATAGTCCCAACCGTATAGTTTGGTGGAGGAGGAATAATGATCTGGGGCTGTTTTTCATGGTTCGGGCTAGGCCCCTTAGTTCCAATGAAGGAAAATCTTAATCTTTACAGCAAAACAGTCTTGTAGCCTCGCGTCTGCTTCATCCGACCACTTCCGTATTGTACTTCCTGTTTGAGCTTTTGTTTGTAAACAGGAAGCAGGAGAATGGAGTCATGATTAGATTTGCCAAAGGGAGGACGAGGGAGGGCCTTGTATGGGTTTCTGTGGGTAGAATAAAAATGGTCTAGCGTTTTAGATGCCTTAGTGGTCCAGGAGACGTGTTGGTAGAAGTGAGGTAGGACGGTTTTAAATCTCCCTGCGTTAAAGTCTCCGCCTACCAGAAACGCTCTGGGTGAGTGTTTTTTTGTTTGTTTATAGCCCCATACATTTCGTTGAGTGCTAGAGTGGTGTTGGCCTGTGGAGGAATGTAGACAGCCGTGATAATTATGGATGAGAAGGGGTCTGCAGCTTACTATGAATTATTCTATATCAGGTGAGCAAAAGCTCAAGATTTCCTTTACACTTGAAGCAGCACACCAGTTGTTAGTTATGAAAAAACTCACTCCACCTCCTTTCGACGTCCCCGAAGCCACTGTACGATCCTTTTGTTTTTATTTTTTTTATTTCACCTTTATTTAACCAGGTAGGCAAGTTGAGAACAAGTTCTCATTTACAACTGCGACCTGGCCAAGATAAAGCAAAGCAGGTTGACACATACAACAACACAGAGTTACACATGGAGTAAACAAACATACAGTCAATAATACAGTAGAAAAAAAACAAATCTATATACAATGTGTGCAAATGAGGTAAGATAAGGAATGTAAGGCAATAAATAGGCCATGGTGGCGAAGTAATTACAATATAGCAAATTTAACACTGGAATGGTAGATGTGCAGTAGATGAATGTGCAAAGTAGAAATACTGGGGTGCAAAGGAGCAAGATAAATAAATGAAAACGGTAGGGGATGAGGTAGTTGGTTGGGCTATTAACAGATGGGCTATGTACAGGTGCAGTGATCTGTGANGAGGGCCAGCCGACTAGAGCATACAGGTCGCAGTGGTGGGTGGTATAAGGGGCTTTGGTGACAAAGCGGATGGCACTGTGATAGACTGCATCCAGTTTGCTGAGTAGAGTATTGGAAGCTGTTTTGTAGATGACATCGCCGAAGTCAAGGATCGGTAGGATAGTCAGTTTTACTAGGGCAAGTTTGGCGGCGTGAGTGAAGGAGGCTTTGTTGCGAAATAGAAAGCCGATTCTAGATTTGATTTTGGATTGGAGATGTTTAATCCTGCCGCTGCATGGAGAATCCACAGAGTACTACGTGCATAGCGTCATCATCCAGCCACGTTTCAGTAAGACATATAAGATGAAATAAATAAAATAAATAAATAAAATAATATTGTAGCTTTTCAATTGTCTCTGATAGGAGACTCTCGAAAGAAGCTCATCCATCTTATTCTCCAGTGACTGGACATTTGCCAATAGAACGGAGGGGAGCGCCGTTTGGTATTCTCTTTGCATCAATTCCACCAGGTCTCCACAACGTCTCCCACATCTAAGCCTGCAGCGTTTTGGTAGCCCATGGAACAAAGGAATAGGGTCCGGGGGGGGGTTATGGTGTGTGTAATTGCTGTAACCATGGATGGTCGAGGCTGTTTTGTCCTTGTGACCTTTTTCCCATATTGCAGCTTTTACTGAAATTACTAAAAAGTGCTGCTATTGTTTTATCGTCGACAACGAGTGAGTGATTTTTATGGCTTGGTTTTTCAACCTGCCACGGGTCACCACTGTATGCCAACAACTATTCTTTCAATAGAAAAGTAATAAAGATTTGTACTAAGCACAACTAATGTGGAAAACATTGCGAGACGAGAGAGAGAGAGTGGTTGTACTGTTTTTCAACAGAAAAAGTGGCAGCAACATGATGAATGAGTAGAACTTACATTTGAATATTGAAATTGGCAATACTAACCAAAATACAATAAACAACAAATATAGGAAAAAAATGATGTTTGTCGTGAACTGTAATCAGGCAAACCATGGCTTGGATGACACTGCAACGGAAACGCTCAGTTATAGAGTGGGGGGGCGGAGGACAACAGAGGGAGGGGTAAGAGGGCGAGGGAGAAGGAGCGAGGGAGGAAAAAGTGGAAGAGAAGGAAGAGAGGAGGAAGAGAGTGGGGATTGAGGAGGAGCATTTAAAGAGCGAGAAGAAGAGAAAATGAAAGAGGATGGAGGAGGACGATGAGAGAGAGAGTGAGACAGGAAAAAGAGACATGTAATCCATGAAGCAGATGAAAAAAGACTTGCTATGTCGAGGCGGGGGACTCACCGGTAAATGAGCAGGGGCTGCTGGGTATTAATAGCTTGGGGAAGTGGTAGTCCTGCATATTAAATAAACCAGCTTCTGGATAAGCATTTTCTTGTTTGCTTATGGCCTTATACAGCTCGTTGAGTGCGGTCTTAGTGCCAGCATCGGTTTGTGGTGGTAAAAAGACAGCTACGAATAATATAGATGAGAACTCTCTTGGTAGATAGAGAATGCATTTTCCACTGCTCCAGAGTCCAATGGCGGCGAGCTTTACACCACTCCAGCCGACGCTTGGCATTGCACATGGTGATCTTAGGCTTGTGTGTGGCTGCTCGGCTATGGAAACTCATTTTATGACGCTCCCAACTAACAGTTTTTGTGCTGACGTTGCTTCCAGAGGCAGTTTAGAATTCGGTAGTGAGTGTTGCAACCGAGGACGGACAATTTTTATGCGCTGAACACTTCAGCACTCGGCAGTCCCGTTCTGTGAGCTTGTATGGCCTACCACTTCGCGGCTGAGCCGTTGTTGCTTCTAGACGTTTCCACTTCACAATAACAGCACTTACAGTTGACCGGAGCAGCTCTAACAGGGCAGAAATTTGATGAACTGTTGGAAAGTTGGCATCCTATGACTGTGCAATGTTGAAAGTTACTGAGCTCTTGAGTACGGGGCCATTCTACTGCCAATTTTTCCTATGGAGATTGCATGGCTGTGTGCTAAATTTTATACACATGTCAGTAACAGTTGTGGCTGAAATAGCCAAATCCACTAATTTGAAGAGGTGTCCACATACTTTTGAATATACTGTACAGTGTATTACAAACCCAGTCAGAGACACTTGTGCAACACATTTTGTCTTAGTTGTTGGCCATCACTTTATTGTTCAGCTGTAGCTTTGCCCTCAGACTGTTACTCTACACATAACAAGTGGGTCCCATTTGGTTTGATGTTCCCTAAGCATACGGTATGTCTTGAAAGCCACCTGGCCCTGTGGGCTCCTTCTTAGATAAGTGGTAAGTCCACTTCACTCTCGAGGAGGAAGGACGAAGCAGCCATCTTGAATTCCCATTGGCAACGAAAGAGAGAGAGTCTAATCTCAGGGTAATATAGAGCAGAGAAAAATGACACCAATCAGGACTGGAGTCGCCCATCCCTGATACCGAGAGTCTTATCTTCTTTAGTTTCAACGACAACGACAGTGTCTTGGTCTTAGAAAATAGAATTGATGGCTACGACGTATATGTATTACATTGCAGTATCAATTAGACCCGTTTTGCTTGAGAATAAAATGATACTGAAATGTTACAGAACAACTCGATGCCAGACACTATCCAATAACATTGTTTCACAATATTATGACAATGGCTATGGAATTTGTTTCCCTTTAAATCTGACCTAGTGGATACCTGGCGGTGCTGTGGCTCTAAGCCTGATCTAGTCGATGCCTGGCAGTGATGTGGCTCTAAGCCTGATCTAGTGGATACCTGCCGGTGCTGTGGCTCTAAGCCTGATCTAGTCGATGCCTGGCAATGTTGTGGCTCTAAGCCTGATCTAGTGGATACCTGGCGGTGCTGTGGCTCTGTAAGGGGATCAGAGTGAGCTGCTGGAGAGGTGCTTCCCCCCCTCAGGCCCCATCGTAATAGATTAATACCACGGCGGTGTCCCAAATGGTACCCTATTCCCCACATAGTGCACTACTTTTGGTCAATAGTGTGCCGTTTGGGACACACATCATAACAATGCAGTGAGAGCCTCAGGGGTATAGAGTAAGACTGTAAAGCTGCACCCTGCCATTCTACAGCTGAGGTTGACAATGTTTTTGCTGCACCTGGGAGAGCCTCTGGGGTAAACACTGTAACGAGCACTCTAATCCTGACCCCTCTACTGCTGCTCAGAAAGAGAGGCTTTAACGCTGCACCCGGAAACTCACTGGGGTCACGAGTGGAGTATTGAAGGAGAGAGTGAGAGAGAGAAAGTGAGAGAGAATGACTGAGGACCAACCCAGCAAATATCTCTAGGGAGAGATAACGATTGAGTGTCCTGTTAGTTAGGGGAACATTCTATATATGTTAGAAAAAAACCTTCTGAGAACCTTTTTAGCATGTTTTAGTGTTAAAGTTAGGAGAACATTACCTTAATGTCAAACATAATTTATCTAGAATGTGGCATTTCATGGAACCTTGCAAGAACATTCCTGTGTCCAGTTTTCTGAGGGTTAGGAGAATATTGCATGAATGTCCCACCAAACATACACAGAACATGGTTACCATGTTCTCAGAATGTAAGATGTTAATGTTCTTGACATGTTTCATGAGAACATTGCAATAACATTTCTTTGTATCACTTGTCAGGACGTTGCCTGATGGTCCCAAAGAAATGTTTTCAGCAAAAAGTTAAATCACACATCACGTCTTGTTACAGTTGCCAAGCCAATCAAGACCCTGATTGGTGAACCACTGATCCATTCACAGCTCTTTTTGTCTGTTGGCAAGGTTATGGGTACTCACATACACCAGGGGTTGGAACCAAAATTATTTTACAATGGTTTCGCCCTAAACAGAACCAGTATTTTTGTTTGTTCGGTTCTTTTCCACTGTTCCGACCAGCAAAATAAAGTTCTGAACCAGTTCGAACCAAAAACGTACCAATTTATATCGTTGCTTTCTGTTCCATTTTTAAGCTGTGAAATCAACCGCTTTTTAATATTTACCTCATTAAATTACTTCAGCAATCAGTGCGAATAGAGCAGGCAAGCTAGTTGTTTACATGCGTGATGGACAGACAAGTGTAGGCTATGGCTTAAGATGCGACTGAAATTTTGCAGGTGGGGAGAGAGTGAGTGAGAGAGGGTTGAGGACATCTTGTTATGACATGCATTATCTGAATTAGGTCCACAGAATTATACCTAGGAAGAGCAGCTTCTTTGAAGGAACTTTGAAAGTAATTTGAGATAGCTAGAAAAAATGCCAGGAACTTAAAATAACCTTATTAACCGATTCCCATGCTTTCAAAAATAAAGGTTCTGTTCCAGAACAGTATGGACAATTTTCATTCCCTGTTCCATTTCTGTTTCCTGAGCTGGTTCTAACCCGACACACACTTGTGTAGATCTGAAACAACTTTATAGGTGGAAGCAATAGGGTGAATGCACTTTGAAGTAAATCTCAGCTCTGTTAAAAGTACAATCAAGAAAATATTTTATTCATCAAAGTGATAGATACTACTGCATGTGTTAGATACTACTGCATGGTCGGAACTAGAAGCACAAGCATTTCGCTACACTCGCATTAACATCTTCTAACCATGTGTATGTGACAAATAAAATTTGATTTGATACAGGAGTATCATTAAAACAGGTTAATATGCCCCACCAACATTAGACAACTATACAGAAAACCCTTAAACTGCTGAAATAAGTCAATAAAATCAATGATGAGAGAATAGTCAGATTAACTGACGCTTGACACGTAGCAGGAAGATCGGAATACAATGAACCAAGAGGTTGTGAGTTCAAATCCCAGGTGAGGACATGTTAAATAATAATTACTGATTAATTGAACATGCACAATGTAATCATATATCTTAAAGTGTGTCAAATATGCAAGTTGAAAACACTATCTTAAGAACACTAAGTGTGTAAGTATCCTTGACAAAGAGCTATGAATGAATCAGTGGCTTGACAACAGTAACAAGGTGTGATAAGATTTTTTGGGGGTCACACATGTTTTTGCAACATTCCCAATATTTTACCTTTATTTAACTAGGCAAGTCAGTTAAGAACAAATTCTTATTTTCAATGACGGCCTAGGAACAGTGGGTTAACTGCCTGTTCAGGGGCGTAACGACAGCTTTTTACCTTGTCGGTTCGGGGATTCAATCTTGCAACCTTTCGGTTACTGGCCCAACGCTCTAACCACTAGGCTACCTGCCCCCCCTATATCTTATGTTCTGAGAACATGGAAACCATGTTATGTGTATATTTGGGAACGTTGATGGAGTATTCTCTTAACCCACAGAAATCTGGAAACATGAATGTTCTTGCAACGTTCCCATGAAATGTGTCTAGAACATTAATATCATGTTCTGTGTACACTACAGTTCAAATGTTTGGGGTCACTTAGAAATGTCCTTGTTTTTGAAAGAAAAGCAAATTTTTTGTCCATTAAAATAACATCAAATTGATCAGAAATACAGTGTAGACATTGTTAGTGTTGTAAATGACTATTGTAGCTGGAAACGGCAGATATCTACATAGGCGTACAGAGGCCCATTATCAGCAACCATCACTCCTGTGTTCCAATGGCACGTTGTGTTAGCGAATCCAAGTTTATCATTTTAAAAGGCTAATTGATCCTTAGAAAACCCTTTTGCAATTATGTTTGCACAGCTGAAAACTGTTGTTCCAATCAAGTTGTAGAAACATCTCAAGGATGATCAATGGAAACATGATGCACCGGAGCTCATTTTCAAGTCTCATAGCAAAGGGTCTGAATACTTATTTAAATAAGGTATTTATGTTTTTTGTTTTTTATAAATTTGCAAAAAATGTAAAAAAAAAAATTGGGGTACCTCGGCCCAATTGATGGTTTGGGGTTAGTTGGACCTCAGATTGAAGGAAAAGCAGCCAATAAGTGCTCAGCATATGTGGGAACTCCTTCAAGACTGTTGGAAAAGCATTCCAGGTGAAGCTGGTTGAGAGAATGCCAAGAGTGTGCTAAGCTGTCATCAAGGCAAAGTGTGGCTACTTTGAAGAATGTCTTCACTATGATTCTAAAATGTAGAAAGAAAAACTTGAATGAGTAGGTGTGTCCAAACCTTTGACTGGTACTGTATGTCTATAATGTACGTCTATTGGAAATGTTACCTAACGTTGTAAGAACGTTCACTGAAACTATAAAATTGTAAATTACAGTAAATATGATGTCAATATTGGTATATTGACGCGCATGTTTTCCTCACCTCCCCTAGGGTGTAGTTAGGCATCAAGCCATGCCCAACTGCCTGTTCCACATCTGACACACACACACACACACTCGTAAGGACTACGGGGGAAGAAGGCACAGACATTCAGGCAAGCACATTTTTCTACACACTCTTTTTATTTATAGATAGCACTAGCATTCTTCCAGAACATGGGGGGATGATGAATTTATCGGCATGTAAGCAGTATAGATAAAATAAACAGATAAAATGGTTTTGATTGGTGTCACTGATAGTGAAATATTGGTCCTCACCTTCCCTGTGGCAAAATCAATGAACATTTTTTGATATGCTTGAGCATCTTTGCACACCATTACCTCAGAGGCTGTATGGAACGTACTGTGGGTGTTTCTTTCATGATGAACACAGATAGTCGGAACAGTGTTGTTCCTGTGTCAAGGGAACTCACGGTCTTACCATCTCTGTCAGCTAGTCTTTCCCTTCCCTCTGTCTTTGCCTCTTTTTCTTTTCCTCAGCTCTGACCTTGAACTGAGGTATTTCAGATAAACTCTTGAGCGTTCGTACAGCGTTCGACTTCCGGTGCCAAAAACAAAGAAGATCTAATCATGTGGCTAGCGTGCTCATAACAAATGTGTTTCATTATGACGTCCATCAGAATATAGAGAGACGTCGCAGCATCCTTCGCCTCCCTCTCTGCCGCCCCCTCCGCTGCCCCCGCCATCCTCCGCCCCAGAGGCACGACCAAACGAAGGGGGGCACCTTGCCCAGCAGCGATGGTTACCGTCCCCCTGCCCAGTGTATTGTGGGTACGGCGCTGTGAGAGCAGTAGCCACGCGCCATATTAGCTGACCGCAGAACAGAAAATCCGCTCGCTGCTCCAAATACCAACCAGGGGGCTACTAGTTGCCCTGGTAACAGCACTCCTCTCCAATATAGCGAGGAGCAGGCTTGCCAGTCTCGTTTTTCTTTCTCTCTCGCTATCCTTTTTCCCTCTGTCTGTCTCTCTTTTTTCCCCAATCCCTCTGCTTTTCGGAGGCCCTCCCTCCTATGTTTCTCTCCTCAGGGGGTTAGGGTTAGGGCTGGGGGTTCGGCTTAAAGGTATACCAGGGATTTTTTTCTCCCACTTGTCATGCTCATCGAGGCCTGAGGCTGACGGATTTGAACTGACAGGATGAAAACATGGGAATTTGGCTTCCATTTCTCCCAATAAACGTGAACTGGGCAATTCTGACTCCTGGGCAATCGAATAGCTAGAAAAATGCGATTGGCTTTCAGACGGAAGGAAATTAGGTATTTTTACGGCATATGCTGGCTTTAGTTTTGAACATTAGGGACATTTTGGTTGTGTTTTACATAATTTCATTGAGGTTTCTTTGAGATTCATTGAAACAAATCAAATCAAAATGCATTTGTCACATGAGGCGAGTACAACAGGTGTAGACTTTACAGTGAAATGCTTTATTACGAGGCCTTAATCAACAATACAGAGTTTTAAAAAGTAAGAAACAATAAACTAAAAGGAAAAATATTAGTTGAAGTTTGTTCCACCTGAGTGATTCTGACCACAAGTCAGAGACAACTATGATGACACACCAAATACTTTTGATGGTTCCTTTTTGTGTTCTTCTTCCAAAAGGTAGATTATGTTACTGAGTATGGATAATCCAGATGTTATGTGACTCATTAACAATTTGGACAAGTAACTAGTAACAGATTACATTTAGAAAGTAGCCTACCCAACCTCCTGGACGGCACAAACAGATCTTGGACCAGGCTCCCACTTTGCGGCATTGCATTAATTGTGAATCAATCCTTACTATTTAATTTTAAAGCACATTCCAGTTTTAAAACACCAGTATCAAATGAAACATTATCGTTAAATGTGTGCCGTAATTATGTTCTGTCACATCCTAATACTTGAGTTAACCAAGAGCGTGACAGTGACAGTATGTGAAAATGTGGTGCCACTCTGGCCCACCTTCTTCATTTGCATCTAAACTCTGAGACACGCTCCATTTGGTGGGCTCTATCTGTGGTCTAGTCTGGGAGTCCACCAAATGGAGCATGTCTATCTGTGGTCTAGTCTGGGAGTCCACCAAATGGAGCTCCCAGACTGTCGAAATGTTGGTTATTAGGTTATTAAATTATTGCATCTGAGCTCCTAGAGTCTGCGGCTCTCCTTTTCTTTTTCTAGTCTGGGAGTCCACCAAATGGAGCGTGCCTATCTGTGCCAGTGCTCCCTCCAACCAGTTTCCAGTCTTTCAGTGCCCAGTCTCTGCTACACCAGCCTTGTCCACTCAGCTGGCTTCTTCTCTGGCAGGCTTTGCCCTCTTCCACTCAGCTGGCTTCTTCTCTGGCAGGCTGTGCCCTCTTCCACTCCACTGCCTCTGGCTTTCTCCCTCGCCAGCCTACTGCCTGCCCAGACAGTTCCTCTGACGCAAAGCTCCAAACTTTCTTCAAACTCCGAAACTCTGGTTAGCATTTTCAGAAGTATGAAGGTGCAGCTATCGACTAGTAGGAAGTCTCTACTTTTATTTGCTGAAATTCTAAAACAATGGTATACCACCATAACAGATGTTATGTAGGCCTACAGCTCGCAGCTAATGATAAAACAGTATAATTCAAGCTGAATACATTTCCATTTTCAGAACGATACAACAACAATTATGATTTATTAGGCATTTCTATCATGCTATTCACAGATTGAAGTAGTACTTATAGTGAAGGGGGATGCAAATGTTGTAATTCACCTTCATTTTGGTACATTGTGTTCTTTTCAGTACTCAAGGACAATAATGTTTATGACCTCTTCAGAGCGTGATGCATCCTCTCAGACTAATACTAAATGCTTCCCCCCTTTCGTAATGAACCCTAAAGTCACTGCTTGTTACTAAAACCTGTTTAAACCAGTTCATAATGAACCCTAAAGTAACTGCTTGTTACTAAAACCTGTTTAAACCAGTTCATAATGAACCCTAAAGTAACTGCCTGCTACTAAAACCTGTTTAAACTGCTTGCATTGCTAGACATACCTTCTGCCTCATTCACTGGCCATGTCTGAAATCTGGCACACCTACTACTTACTTAAAGCAGCAATCAGCTGTTGAAACAATAACAAAGCATTCTCCCGCCCGTTTCTGTAAAATGCTGAGGGATGGAGAAATGTTACCACTCTCAAATTCATAGACAGAGCTATGGACTGACCATCCATGATATCAAAAGTATAGTTTTAACCATATTTTTGAGGATATAGTGGTTGTTTACATTTACTAGCAGTAAAACAAGCTTATATTTTGGGTTCTGATGGGGTACGACAGTTGAACTAAGCTCATGAGGCATTTCTAAGTGATAATCTTCAAGAACCAATGGGTACATATCATACATGTGTAAGTCCAAAAATGTATCTAGCAACTGCAGATGGCCCCTTTAAAACTGCATGCTGTGTACTAATCATAATACATACTATTTAGAACACACTGTCTAGAAAAAAAGGAATGCAGTACGTGTAAATATCAACATACTAGGCTTGTCCATACTGCGACGGCGTAATCTAATGCGCAATTGCGTTAAATCCTGCCTTTCATTCATTTCTTTTTGGGATCCCCATAAGCATTTTTCTGAAGCAGCAGCAACTCTTTCTTTGGTAGAGCGTGTCCCCTTATCTGATTATCTGCTGTCAAAAGCGCGTCAGTGTCGAAAGACGATTCTCTTCCTCAATAGTGTGCAGCAAATTCTACTAGATGAAAAACCTAATGAGTTTAACATCCTGGCATTTAAAGCATACTACATTTCAGAAATTTCACATATTATAAAACATGGTATTTTCTCATACCCAAAATGCCTACAATTTAGATAGCTAGTACGGGTATTCAGACAAAGCCCCTCTCATATTCCACAACATTCTCATCTTCTCGGACTCTAAATTTGGGTGCTTTTTTCCCCCTGAGGCACAGTATCGAAATCTAATCATAAAGAGGGGCTTGCTGGGAGAACACAGGACTTGTCTGCACTGCCCTCTATTGTCTGATACCTTCAGCACAAATGTCAATCAACCACCTCTGGGCCTGTCTCAGGCTTGCTCCGGGAGAGGAACACCCGAGTCAGAATAAAAAAACACCATTTGTTTAGCATCACTCAGCGCCTCTGGCGCAAGAATCTTTAATGAAACTTCGAAAACCCACAAAACTTGCTTACGCCACACGTGGATAATGCTAAAGTTGTGCCTTAACCCTATGGGTGCTAAGTTCAATGAAATGTTAAGAGCAAAAAACTAAATGTGTCCAGCGCTGCCCGTGGGAAAGTGTGTTTGATATCAAAATAGTTTCACATATACTGCAAGCACTCTTATGGATTACACAAATCCAAATGCACATGCTTGCATCAGAAAGTTGTTTTGATTGGACTGAGAAACTTCCCGATGTTGGCTTTGATTGAATAGCTCCCTAGCCCACGCATAACAAAAACAATAATAGTGGACAGTTGTTGAAGACCACTTCCTTAGATTGCCGAGGTCATTTGGGACAAATGAACACAATGTTGTCTTAATCTGCTTTCACAGCTAAGCATATTTACCCAGCAGGATTACAAACATGACCGTAATAGCATGCACGTGTCATTGGGGAATTCCAAATCAATGTTCAGCTAAGGCTTAGGCTTCAAGTATTAATAAGCTTCCACAATTATCTGAAGGCGCGAGACTAGTGTCTGATTCAGGAAGATTCACCTTCAGCAAGTTTCCAGTATGCTAGTTGTTGTATGTTAATTTGCCTCACTAATTATTAATTTGCTCATTAATTTCCTTATTAGCTTGATGGAGAGATAAAGACAGCCTCTTTGCATTTTCAAAATCTCATGGATGCTAAAATAATCCATCATATTCTCTCTATCCCGAATGTTTTTGGGCCTGTGACGGTTCGCCATTTGATTCACGCTTAGACACAGATAATAAAACGTTCTCTTTTGAGGTACAGCATACGTGAGGCTTGCCATGAGATGCCACACACAGGACTAGTGTAGGCTAGGTGAAGAACTGGTTCCCTATGAGATGTTGATGAATCATTATCTGCCTCTCCCACACTTCAATCAGAGCCAAAGAGAGAATTCAGCTCCTACTGTAAATTCAGCAATACAGGAGAATTTTCAGCAGACCTGGGACAAAATAGTATTGCCTCCTTTCAAATACTTTGTATGCGCCTGATTCAGACCTGGGTTCAAATAGTTTTCTTTCAAATACTTTAGCTGTGCTGGTTTTGACATTTCCTGGCACTATGGAAGCAATAGAAGCTTCCCAAAAGTGATACACCCTGCCCAGCTGGTGCTTCAAGTAGGCTCAATCAAACACACAAAAAGAAAAGAAACAAATACAATTTGGAATTTGATTTAGCTTGCTTTACATAATTGATGGCATAATCCCCAAAATGCTAACCCGCCCAGCCGAAACATTATTGTAAATTACTGTAAACCAATTCAAGTGCACCTGAAATACTTCAAAGTTAATTATAAATAAGACGTCAAACTATTTCATCTGTACACATTGTTCCCTGGCAACCTTAGGAAAGCCTTGTTGTTCACTACAGAACCGCCATTGCTTAACTGCTCATTGACCTTTGAATATTTAATCTGCTTTTACTAGACCTACTCTCACCGCTTACACCTTCAGGGGCCGAGACATAGGGAGTGTCACCGCTTACACCTTCAGGGGCCGAGACATAGGGAGTGTCACCGCTTACACCTTCAGGGGCCGAGACATAGGGAGTGTCACCGCTTACACCTTCAGGGGCCGAGACATAGGGAGTGTCACCGCTTACACCTTCAGGGGCCGAGACATAGGGAGTGTCTCAGCACTCTAGAGGGGCTTCCTTGTCTCACTAGCTTATTCCTTGTCTTCCTGTGTCAATCAGAAACGGAGTAAAACATTAAACTTTTTCAATAAGAAATAACATTTTTCCTTTGCAAACCATTTTAAACTGTTTTGATACGGTGTGCCCTAATGAATACAACTTCCCCTTTTCTTTGAAGATATCAGCACATTGTTTCCTGCAACAAGATAAAACAATGCACATCTGAGTTCTCATAAAAAATACCAAAATGGGCGAGAACAATAATGAGTCCAACTAGTGGACTTACTTTAATCTGTCCAAGGCCTCTAAATCATCATGGATAAAAATAAAAGAGACAGGGAAAGACCGCTACAACATACTACTGTGAGACAACCATGAAGTCTGTAGCAGAATGCTGGCGGTTGGGGTGACACCATTAGCTAAAATCAGTCACTTCACAGAAACAGGCTGGCTAGTGGTGGTGCTATGTCAGACTCAGCCATGCGTTCCAACAAAGCACTGAGCTCAACCTCCTTTAAGTGCCGTTGATATTTCCAGGACCAAACTGTAGTGTAGTGCGGCGGTGTAAAGAATGGTGCTATCACAACATGGTTGGAAATGTGACAAACACATTCACCAGTGGCGGCTGCTGAGGGGAGGACGGCTCATAATATTGGCATCAAACACATGGAAACCATGTGTTTGGTGTATTTGATGCCATTCCACCTATTCCGCTCCAGCCATTACCACAAGCTCATCCTCCCCAATTAAGGTGCAACCAACCTCCTGTGACATTCACCTACACATTTCGACTCAATGGAGGTAGCTCCGGTGTTCAAATGGTCTGGCCACAATTCAACTACAGGTACACACACAACAGAGCCTGCCGATGGTGTTCAGTCAATCTTGGCTGATACAAAAGGACAAGCCCCACCATTCTCTTGGCTGATACCAAAGTACAAGCCCCACCATTCTCTTGGCTGATACCAAAGGACAAGCCCCACCATTCTCTTGGCTGATACCAAAGTACAAGCCCCACAATTCTCTTGGCTGATACCAAAGGGCAAGACCCACCATTTTTTCCCTCCGACACACACCTACACAGATGTGAATAGTCGCACCACAAAGAGAGCGTGTGAGACGGAGAAAGAGAGAGTGGGAAGACAGACAAAGAGAGAAAGAGAGAGAGAGGAAGAAGTAGAAGCACCACTAAACCAGAGAATGCAGCCTAAATGAATGATGTAATTTGCAGTGTAAGTGAAGGAGATTAAGGTAATACACAGATAGAGGGGGAGTGAAGAGAACGGTGAGGCGGTCTGGGCATCTAGTGTACTGGGGCACCTTAACAATACAGGAACGCTACAGAAACGTTGAAGAAACATTACAGACTCAAGCCACAGGGTGTGACGTTATAGAACTTTATGACTTTGAGCAACGTTACACCCCCACAACAATGTGTGTGTGTGCATAAATCTGTCTCAGCAGATCAAGGAGCAAAGAGGCAGTGTTTGTAATTTAACTCCAGCCATCAGAACCTATTAGGAGTGAAGGTGAATTGTCCACCGCAGACGGGCCACATATACTATCTATTAAACCACTTCCATTGGCTGAGACAAAATCTATTTCAATTAAAACCACTGCTGTCCAGGACAGGTCCCCATCCCGAACAGAATACAACTCAAAGTAGAGCCCCTGACAAAAAACATATTGCTTGTTCCAATTTGAACCAGAAGTTTCAGATGGATGAGCCAAACCGAACTAGCCAATCACAGCTGTTGTGATGACTTCGGGAGACAGTGTGATAAACACCAGATCGAAGGATCAATTTGAACCCAATCATAAGTGTCTAAATGACATTTGTATTTTTTATTTTGTTGCATAATGTTACACACACCTCTCGGAGGGAACGCAACACCCTGCTACACTCAACTCCCCGTGGAGCGAAAGAGGTACGTGACTGTAGGTGCGGGTAAGGATGACAGAGGCAGAGAATGACCGTTAACAGGGAATTTATTCCTTCACACGGTAATTTTGTAGGAAGGGGCTGGACGGAACCAAAGCAAAGAAAGTACAAGTTAAAGAGCCCCCTCTCCTACCTACCCACTACTTACCTAATTAGCACCACCTGGCACACTAACCAAAATACAGGGGATGGTCTGCCCAGGTCTTACCTATTCGTGCATAGACATAGTAAATACTATATGTACGCCCGCAGGCCTCTTGCCTAAGCACTCCCAAGGTGCCTTCTCCTTCCCCCCGGGAACAAAAACAGAATAACTACAACCGTAAGTAAACAATTTCAATAATCAAAAACAGTCCTTTTGACATACACATACATCAGCAGACCCGGCTCCAAAATACTCTACAACAAATTACATCTCTGCAAAACAACCAACACAGGACATACCAAAAAGCTCTCTCCTCCTAACAAAGGAACACTGGTTTTTAAAGCTGCAGGAGGAGTCGGTAATTGCAGACAGCTGTATCCCCTAATGAGAGGGCGGGGTCAGCTCCAATCTGCAGTGATGGGCCGACCAATCAGCTGCTTGGAATTTCAGGAAGCCATTTCCTGAAATACACACATACATATGGATTTGTAAAATAACTTTAAAGCGGAGGACGCTGCAAAGAGACAAAAACACATACCTTTGTGCGAGGACAAGCAAACAGCAAACACATTAACCCCGCTTGATAACCCTGCATTAAAATTAAATCAAAAGAGATGAGCGACTTCACATCCATTCATGCCACTTGTACGTTATTAAGTTCGGGGAGGATTGTCTAATTTATTCATGGAACAACAAGCTCTGGATTTATTATTTCCAACAGCAAACATCTCTCTTCATCAAACATCTCCGCTGTACTATCAAATTCTCCCTGTCAGCTCTTGTGTCCACGTGCTTAACATGTCAGATACTGTATGTCATATATCACGTCTGTGTCGGTGTGCAATCATGACAGGTTATTACCTGCCCTTCAGGGAGGCTGAACTCTGACCGCAACAGGGGTGGGGCGCCATGTCTTCATGCCTCCTTGCCTCCCTGCCTTGTTCCTATGGTGTGCACAAGGATTCAACCCCCCTCTCTCTCTCATGCCACTCCGTTCATTAATAAACTATGTTTGTGCTTGGCGGAGTGATCAAGCATGAAAAACAAAGGCATTATGTAACGCCATGCATGGAATACTAAATTGGAGGCCTTGTTTTTTGGAGTGGGAGTGTTGGCTGAAAATAGTTGGGATTATTATGGGGTGGTATTCATTCTGGTTGTGCTGTATCCAACGACAACATGGAGTGGGAGGTGATGCGTGCAAAACCAAGCTACAGTAACAGGCCTTTAGAAGAACTTCTCAGAAGGACGTTGTACCAAATTACTTTTGTCTCTAGATATTACTAGGAAGAAAAAAAAACGATGGTCATGTTACAGAAGAGAGACTTATTGTAATTGAAAAGCAAATGTGCTTAGGTTTGATTGACCTGTTTGGCACAATGCAAACATGGGGTTGGTAACGCCATGAAGGGACCTCCACAGAGCAAGGGTAGGGATCTCCACAGAACAAAGGCAAGGACCTCCACAGAACAAGGGCAGGGACCTCCACAGAGCAAGCGTAGGGACCTCCACAGAACAAGGGCAGGGACCTCCACAGAGCAAGGGCAGGGACCTCCACAGAGCAAGGGTAGGGACCTCCACAGAACAAGGGCAGGAACCTCCACAGAACAAGGGCAGGGACCTCCACAGAACAAGGGCAGGGACCTCCACAGAACAAGGGCAGGGACCTCCACAGAACAAGGGCAGGGACCTCAACAGAACAAGGGCAGGGACCTCAACAGAACAAGGGCAGGGACCTCCACAGAGCAAGGGAAGGGACCTCCACAGAGCAAGGGAAGGGACCACCACAGAACAAGGGAAGGGACCTCCACAGAGCAAGGGAAGGGACCTCCACAGAGCAAGGGAAGGAACCACCACAGAACAAGGGAAGGGACCGCCACAGAGCAAGGGTAGGGATCTCCACAGAGCAAGGGAAGGGACCGCCACAGAGCAAGGGTAGGGATCTCCACAGAGCAAGGGAAGGGACCTCCACAGAGCAAAGGAAGAGACCTCCACAGAGCAAGTTGCTCGCTAACTAATCTTTGGCCTTGATTTGTCCCATAAATGTCACTATGGCGTATAAAAATCACATGAAACACAGTACATTTACTCCAACGAAAACAAGCAAAATGCTCCATTTTGTAACTACACAACTGTTTTCAAATCGCTGTTCACTGGCAGAATATTAATAGGTGTGCACATGTGTTGACAATGAGGAATACAAATCCAGGCTACACATCAACAGTGGACAGGAACAGTCACCTGCATGTCTAGGAGATTGATGGCATGAGACAATGTCAATCACCACCTTCCCAACACTCTATCAAGGTGCCACGGAGGATGCAAGCATATCCCATATAACATTGAGATTTGTTTCAGATCAAAGTGTCTATATTCAGCTGATATCAAAGTCAAGTGGGAGAAGTTGCCCCGTGAACAGTTTCAAAAGCAGTTTTATTTTTTTTAAACAAACTATAAGGCTGTGTGATGCATATGGAAATATGTAGTTCTTTCTAACAGAATGAGGGCAAAGGAATCCATTTTTTCTTCCCCTTTTCAAATCTTGTGCTTTTTGATATGGAAATCGGGAGGTTACAGCTTGGGTCCTTGTCATTGCTTTGTTTCTGGTTTTCAATGAGCCCTCCTTTTTGGATTAAGAGAGGGAGGGAGAAAGAGGGGGAGGGAGAGAAGAGACCGAGAGAGAGAGACCTGGCATGCCAAAGCTCTTGTGTCTCCAATGTGGTGGAGCCACTGCATTGCACCAAAACCAAGGGGAGAGAGGGTGTAGGAGAGAGAGGGGGAAGAGAGAGATAGAGGAATGTATCAATGTATTTGCAATCTATCTGGCTTTAGGAGAGAGAGAGGAATGTATCAATGTATTTGCAATCTATCTGGCTTTAGGAGAGAGAGAGAGGAATGTATCAATGTATTTGCAATCTATCTGGCTTCAGCTCACTCCGCTGGTGGAGTAAAGGTTCATGGCTAAATCTCCTCTCAACTTCATTCACAATGACAGTGCTGCCCATACCAATAATATACGATCCCTCACCATCATTTACACCCATCGTTCCCCATTAAACAGATTAAACAGTCTGTAGCCGGCACTGTTGCTTCCACACATATATTCCGTTGGAGCAACGTGAAACGGTCCCCAAGCCGCATTTGTACAACTGGGAGACAGGCGACTGTGCTGAAAAAAGGGGGATTTAACAACAGAAAACTCTGTTTGCGGTGAAAACGATGATGGAGAATGGCATGCGTGGCGTGTTAGGCAGGAGGATTAAGATCACATGCGCATACGGTCTCAGGTACCTGGCGGAAACAAACGCAGAGCAAAGGAAAGAAACTACAAAGTCGAGAGCAGTATGTCAAAAGAACAAAAGAACAGTGCATCTGTATAGTCTATGGGGAGGACTTAATAAAGACTCAGTGTTTGTCAGGGGTAGGGTAGTGGTGGAGAAGGTCAGTGTTTGTCAGGGGTAGGGTAGTGGTGGAGAAGGTCAGTGTTTGTGAGGGGGGGTAGGATAGTGGTGGAGGAGATCAGTGTTTGCCAGGGGGTAGGGTAGTGGTGGAGAAGGTCAGTGTTTGTCAGAGGTAGGGTAGGGGTTTGTATTCGGTCGGGAATAGCTACACTGTTTGTATTCGGTCATGTTTCCGGTCGCCTTGCCCTGATTAAAAGCAGTGGTTTGCACTTTCAGTTTTGCGCGAATGCTGCCATCAAACCACGGTGTATGGTTGGGGAAGGTTTTAATAGTCGCTGTGGGTATAACATCACCGATGCACTTGCTAATAAACTCGCTCACCGAATCAGCGTATACATCAATGTTATTGTCCGACGCTATCCGGAACATATCCCAGTCCACGTGTTCGAAGCAATCTTGAAGCGTGGAATCGGATTGGTCGGACCAGCGTTGAACAGACCTGAGCACGATCCAGAATTCTTCCAGCCCGGGTCGCGCATTCAATATGCTGATAAAATTTAGGGAGCCTTGTTTTCAGATCAGCCTTGTTAAATCCACAGCTACAATAAATGCAGCCTTTGGTTTCCAGTTTACATAGAGTCCAATAAAGTTCTTTGAGGGCCGTCAAGGTGTCTGATTGGGGAGGGATATATACGGCTGTGATTATAATCAAAGATAATTCTCTTGGTAGATAATGCGGTCGGCATTTGATCGTAAGGATTTCTAGTCAGGTGAACAAAAGGACTTGAGTTCCTGTATGTTGTTATGATCACACCACGACTTGTTAATCATAAGGCATACACCCCCGCCCTTCTTCTTACCAGAGAGATGTTTGTTTCTGTCGGCGCGATGCGTGAAGAAACCAGGTGGCTGTACCGACTCTGATAACATATCCAGAGTGAGCCATGTTTCCGTGAAACAGAGAATGTTACAATCTCTGATGTCGCTCTGGAAGGCAACCCTTGCTCGAATTTCGTCTACCTTGTTGTCAAGAGACTGGACATTGGCGAGTAGTATGCTCCTTCTGCCCCTTTTGCAGCGCCGCTGTTTTGGGTCGCCTGCTGGGATCCGATCCATTGTCCTGGGTGGTGGACAAAACAGAGGATCCACTTTGGGAAAGTCGCATTCCTGGTCGTAATGTTGGTAAGTTGACGTTGCTCTTATATCCAATAGTTCCTCCTGGCTGTATGTTATAAAACTTAAGATTTCCTGGGGTAACAGTGTAAGAAATAATACATAAAAACAAAATACTGCATAGTTTCCTAAGAACGCGAAGCGAGGCGGCCATCTCTGTCGGCGCCGAAACTTATCTCTATTGCACTCCACACTGCCCTTTCCCATCTTGACAAAAGGAACACCTATGTGAGAATGCTATTCATTGACTGCAGTTCAGCGTTCAACATCATAGTGCCCTCAAAGCTCATCAATAAGCTAAGGACCCTGGGACTAAACACCTCCCTCTGCAACTGGATCTTAACTTCCTGACAGGCCACCCCCAGGTGGTAAGGGTAGGTAACAACACATCCGCCACACTGATCCTCAAAACAGGGGCCCCTCAGGGTTGCGTGCTCAGTCCCCTCCTGTACTCCCTGTTCACTCATGACTGCACGGCCAGGCACAACTCCAAAACCATCATTAAATTTGCAGATGACACAACAGTGGTAGGCCTGATCACCAACAATGACGAGACAGCCTATAGGGAGGAGGTCAGAGATCTGGCCGTGTGGTGCTAGGACAACAACCTCTCCCTCAACGTCATCAAGACAAAGGAGATGATTGTGGAAAAAGTGGACTGAGCACGTCCCCATTCTCATCGACGGGGCTGCAGTGGAGCAGGTTGAGAGCTTCAAGTTCCTTGGTGTCCACATCACCAACAAACTAACATGGTCCAAGCACACTATGACAGTCGTGAAGAGGGCACGACAAAACCTATTCCCCCACAGGCGAATGAAAAGATTT
The DNA here is from genome assembly GCA_003317085.1 of Hucho hucho. Lineage (NCBI taxonomy): Eukaryota > Metazoa > Chordata > Actinopteri > Salmoniformes > Salmonidae > Hucho > Hucho hucho. Next base: position 148,778 of record QNTS01002404.1, read on the forward strand.
GGCATGGGTCCTCAGATCCTCAAAAGGTTTTACAGCTGCACCATTGAGAGCATCCTAACTGGTTGCATCACTGCCTGGTATGGCAACTGAACAGCCTCCGAATGCAAGGCACTACATAGGTTAGTGCGAACGGCCCAGTACATCACTGGGGCCAAGCTTCCTGCCATCCAGGACCTCCTATACCAGGCGGTGTCAGAGGAAGGCCCTAAAAATTGTCAAAGACTCCAGCCACCCTAGTCACAGACTGTTCTCTCTGCTACCGCACGGCAAGCGGTACTGGAGCGCAAAGTCTAGGTCCAAGAGGCTTCTAAACAGCTTCTACCCCCAAGCCATAAGACTCCTGAACATTTAGTCAAATGGCTCCCCATCTATTTGCATTGCCCCCCCCCCCTCCCTTTACACCACTGCTACTCTTTGTTGTCATCTATGCATAGTCACTTTAATAACTCTACCTACATGTACAGTTGAAGTCGGAAGTTTACATACACTTAGGTTGGAGTCATTAAAACTTGTTTTTCAACCACTCCACAAATTTCTGGTTAAAGAATTATAGGTTTTGGCAAGTCGGTTAGGACATCTACTTTGTGCATGACACAAGTAATTTTTCCAACAATTGTTTACAGACAGATTATTTCACTTATAATTCACTATCACAATTGCAGTGGGTCAGAAGTTTACATACACTAAGTTGACTGTGCCTTTAAACAGCTTGAAAAATTCCAGAAAATTATGTCATGGCTTTAGAAGCTTCTGGTAGGCTAATTGACATCATTTGAGTCAATTGGAGGTGTACCTGTGGATGTATTTCAAGGCCTACCTTCAAACTCAATACCTCTTTGCTACACATCATGGGAAAATCAAAAGAAATCAGCCAAGACCTCAGAAAAAAAATTGTAGACCTCCACAAGTTTGGTTCATCCTTGGAAGCAATTTCCAAATCCCTGAAGGTACCGCGTTCATTTGTACAAACAATAGTACGCAAGTATAAACACCATGGGACCACGCAGCCGTCATACCGTTCAGGATGGAGACGCATTTGCTCTCCTAGAGATGAAGGTACTTTGGTGCGAAAAGTGCAAATCAATCCCAGAACAACAGCAAAGGACCTTGTGAAGATGCTGGAGGAAACAGGTACAAAAGTATCTATATCCACAGTAAAACAAGTCCTATATCGACATAACCTGAAAGGCAGCCCAGCACTGCTCCAAAACCGCCATAAAAAAGCTAGACTACGGTTTGCAACTGCACATCTGGTCTGATGAAACAAAAATAGAACTGTTTGGCCATAATGACCATCGTTATGTTTGGAGGAAAAAGGGGGTGGCTTGCAAGCCAAAGAACACCATCCAAACTGTGAAGCACGGGGTGGCAGCATCATGTTGTGGGGTGCTTTGCTGCAGGAGGGACTGGTGCACTTAACAAAATAGATGGCATCATGAGGATGGGAAATTATGTGGATATATTGAAGCAACAGCTCAAGACATCAGTCAGGAAGTTAAAGCTTGGTCGCAAATGGGTCTTCCAAATGGACATTGAGCCCAAGCATACTTCCAAAGTTGTGGAAAAATGGCTTAAGGACAACAAAGTCAAGGTATTGGAGTGGCCATCACAAAGCCCTGACCTAAATCCTATAGAACATTTATGGGCAGATCTCCAAAAGCTTGTGCGAGCAAGGAGGACTACAAACCTGACTCAGTTACACCAGCTCTGTCAGCAGGAACGGGCCAAAATTCACCAAACTTATTGTGGGAAGCTTGTGGAAGGCTACCCGGAACGTTTGACCCAAGTTAAACAATTTAAAGGCAATGCTACCAAATTCTAAATGAGTGTATGTAAACTTCTGACCCACTGGGAATGTGATGAAAGAAATAAAAGATGAAATAAATCATTCTCTCTACTATTATTCTGACATTTCACATTCTTAAAAATAAAGTGGTGATCCTAACTGACCGAAGACAGGGAATCTTTACTCTGATTAAATGTCAGGAATTGTGAAAAGCTGAGTTTAAATGTATTTGGCTAAGGTGTATGTAAACTTCTGACTTCAACTGTACTTTTGTATATACAGTACCAGTCATTCAAGGATTTTTCTTTATTTTTACTATTTTCTACATCGTAGAATAATAGTGAAGACATCAAAACAATGAAATAACACATGGCATCATGTAGTAAACAACAAAAAGTGTAAATCAAGTAATAAATGTAGAAGTAGTAATAGCAGTGGTAGCAGCAGTATTAGTAGTAGTAGTAGTAGTAGTAGTAGTATCAGTAGTAGCAGCAGTAGTAATTGTAGTAGAAGTAGCAGTAGTTATAGTATCAGTAGAAGTAGTAGTAGCAGTAGTAGTAGCAGTAGTAGTAGCAGCAGTAGTAGTGGCAGTAGTAGTAGTATTAATAGTAGTAGCAGTGATAGTAGTAGTAGTAGTAGTAGCAGCAGTATCAGTAGTAGCAATAGTAGTAGTAGCAGCAGCAGTATTAGTAGTAGTAGTAGTAGTAGTAGTATCAGTAGTAGCAGCAGTAGTAATTGTAGTAGCAGTAGTTATAGTAGCAGTAGTAATTGTAGTAGCAGCAGCAGTAGTAATAGTAGTAGCAGTAGTAGTAGCAGTGATAGTAGTAGTAGCAGTAGCAGCAGCAGCAGCGGTAGTAGTAAACTCAGCAAAAAAAGAAACGTCCCTTTTTCAGGACCCTGTCTTTCAAAGATAATTCGTATAAATCCAAATAACTTCACAGATCTTCATTGTAAAGGGTTCAAACACTGTTTCCCATGCTTGTTCAATGAACCATAAACAATTTATGAACATGCACCTGTGGAACGGTTGTTAAGACACTAACAGGAAATAAGGTCACAGTTATGAAAACTTAGGACACTAAAGAGGCCTTTCTACTGACTCTGGAAAAACACCAAAAGAAAGATGCCCAGGGTCCCTGCTCATCTGTGTGAATGTGCCTTAGGCAAGCTGCAAGGAGGCATGAGGACTGCAGATTCACCTAATACCTTTTTTTGCACTATTGGTTAGAGCCTGGATGTAAGCATTTCACTGTAAGGTCTACACCTGTTGTATTCGGCGCACGTGACAAATAAACTTTGATTTGATTTGATGTGACCAGGGCAATAAATTGCAACATTCGTACTGTGAGACGCCGCTACAGGGAGACAGGACAGACAGCTGATCGTCCTCACAGTGGCAGACCACGTGTAACAACACCTGCACAGGATCGGTACATCCGAACATCACACCTGCGGGACAGGTACAGGATGGCAACAACTACCCGAGTTACACCAGGAACGCACAATCCCTCCATCAGTGCTCATACAGTCCGCAATAGACTGAGAGAGGCTGGACTGAGGGCTTGTTGGCCTGTTGTTAGGCAGGTCCTCACCAGACATCACCGGCAACAATGTTGCCTATGGGCACAAACCTGGACCAGACAGGACTGGCAAAAAGTGCTCTTCGCTGACGAGTCACGGTTCTGTCTCACCAGGGGTGATGGTCGGATTCGCGTTTATCGTCGAAGGAATGAGCCCGGATCACAATCCCATTGAGCACGTCTGGGACCTGTTGGATCGAAGGGTGAGGGCTAGGGCCATTCCCCCCAGAAATGTCCGGGAACTTGCAGGTGCCTTGGTGGAAGAGTTGGGTAACATCTCACAGCAGGAACTGGCAAATCTGGTGCAGTCCATTAGGAGGAGATGCACTGCAGTACTTAATGCATCTGGTGGCCACACCAGATACTGACTGTTACTTTTTACCCCCCCTTTGTTCAGGGACACATTATTCCATTTCTGTTAGTCACATGTCTGTGGAACTTGTTCAGTTTATGTCTCAGTTGTTGAATCTTCTTATGTTCATACAAATATTTACACATGTTAAGTTTGCTGAAAATAAACGCAGTTGACAGTGAGAGGACATTTCTTTTTTAATGAGTTTAGTAGTAGTAGTAGTAGTAGTAGTAGTAGTAGTAGTAGTAGTAGCAGCAGTATTATTAGTAGTATCAGCAGCAGCAGTAATAGTAGTAGTAGTAGAAGTAGTAGCAGCAGTAGTATTAGCAGTAGTAGTAGTAGTAGCAGTAGCAGTACTAGTATCAGTAGTAGTAGCAGCAGTAGTATAATCATTAGCAGTAGTAGTAGTCTTGGTAGTAGTCATAGTAGTAGTAACATCAGTAGCAGTAGTAGTAGTAGTAGTAGTAGTAGTAGTAGTAGTAGTAGTAGTACCAACAGTAGTATCAGTAGTAGTAGTAGTATTAGTAGCAATAGTAGTATCAGTAGTAGCAGCAGCTGTAGTAATAGCAGTAGTAGCAGCAGTATTAGAAGTAGTATCAGTAGTAGTAGTAGTAGTAGTAGAAGCAGCAGCAGTAGCAGTAGTAGTATCAGTGGAAGTAGTATTAGCAGTAGTAATAGATGTAGTATTAGCAGTAGTAGTAGTAGTAGCAGTACTAGTATCAGTAGTTGTAGCAGCAGTAGTAGTAAAGTTGTAACATCAGTAGCAGTAGTAGTAGTAGTAGTATCAGTTGTAGTATAAGTAGCAATATCAGCAGTAGTATTAGTAGTAGCAGCAGTAGTAGTGTCAGTAGTAGTAGGAGTAGTACTAGTAGTAGTAGCAGCATTAGTTGTAGTATCAGTAGTAGCAATAGTAGTAGCAGTAGTAATAGCAGTAGTAGCAGCAGTATTAGTAGTAGTATCAGTAGCAGTAGTAGCAGTAGTAGCAGCAGCAGTAGTAATATCCGTAGTAGTAGAAGTTATAGTAGCAGTAGCAGTAGCAGTAGTAGTAGTAGTAGTAGTAGTAGTAGTAGTAGTAGTAGTAATAGCAGTAGCAGCAGTAGTAGTAGCAGTAGTAGTAGCAGCAGTAGTAGTAGTAGTAGTGGTAGCAGTAGTAGTAGTAGCAGTATTATCAGTAGTAATAGTGTCCGAATTAGTAGTAGTGTCAGTAGTAGTAGTAGTAGTAGTAGTGTGAGTAGTAGAAGTATCAGTAGTAGTAGTAATAGTAGTGTCAGTAGCAGTAGTATCAGTAGTAGTGGTAGTAGCAGCAGTAGCAGCATTAGTAGCAGCATAAGTAGTAGCAGAAGTAGTAGTAATATTAGTAGCAGCAGTAGAAGTAGTATCAGTAGTAGTATGGACCCAGAGGGAGAGCACAGAGCTGAAACCGGACAACCACCTGGAACCAGAGAAAGAGCACAGAGACGAAACTGGACCGAATGATGTGCTATGACGCAGAGATTCTGCTGCAACGCATTCCACTTTCCAGATGGGGATGAACGATTACCGGTTTGAGTGAGACTGAATGATACAGTGAGAATGGCTTTTGGTTTTGTGTTGTGTTGTATGATGCCCTGAAGTCCTTTATATAAAGAATCACATTTGAAACAAAAACCTTGTCTGTGTCCTGGCTTGAGAAAAAAAACAGTTTTTGACATGTACTTGTACATTACATTATATTCTCCACAGATCTATACATGAACATAAAATATTGCATACTATATTTTTTGTAGTATGCCTACGAGTAACCTGACTTTTAAAAGAAGCGCATTTTGGTGTCTTAAGCAGAACGGAAGAATTGACCTGAAAGTAAATAAGACAACTGCAGTCACCTTTTGACATTGCGCTAGCTTTGTGGCATCTGTAGTAATGGTGATGGAGGATGTGTAAACCCAGGGCCGTGCACACTGATCAAGTTCCTGCTGGAGGTGGAAGTGGGCTGTGGAAGCGCCAGCCCTACAGGGACACACAAGCCATTTCTCCAAATCTTGCCACCTGCCACCCTCTATTCCATGGACTGCAATGGGTTACGTAGACAAACTGCAGGTGGTTCGACGCTTTACAATGCTGGTTGACTACCTCTGTTAACCCATGCAGTGTTAACGTTGGCTTAACGTTTGAGTTAGTTAGGAAATGTAAAGTTTACCTGAAAAAGGTCCTATGGGAGAGAGCTTAAATGATTAAAAGACAGATTTGATAAAGCATGTACAGTATATGGTATACTGCAATATGCTTGATGGGAAACGTTTAAGCTAGTGGTGTATCCGGAGGGGAGGGAACTGTTCCAAACTAATAACCACCATTTCACCATCAAGCTTCTCTTCAAACTAATAACCACCATTTCACCTTCGAGCTTCTCTTCAGACTATTAACCACCATTTGTGATGCGTCTGTGTGAGCTGGTGTAAAGGAGTCAAGCGCAGGACAGCAGATATGAGTAATATTAGTAATTTTACTCAAAATTTATCGTAATACACGTCAAAAATAATGCCAAGCCCAAACATAACGGACCGCAATACAAAACAATCAATCACAAAGACATGGGGGGACAGAGGTTTAAATAATGAACATGTAATTAGTGATTGAAACCAGGTGTGTATAATAAGGACAAAAAAACATAGAAAATGAAAAGTAGATCGGCGGCAGCTAGAAAACCGGCGACGTCGACCGCCGAAAGCCGCCCGAACAAGGAGAGGGACCAACTTCGGCTGAAGTCGTGACACCATTTCACCATCAAGCTTCTCTTCAGACTAATAACCACTAACTCACCTTCGATCTTCTCTTCAGATTAATAACCACCATTTCACCTTCAAGCTTCTCTTCAGACTAATAACCACCAACTCACCTTCGAGCTTCTCTTCAGATTAATAACCACCATTTCACCTTCAAGCTTCTCTTCAGACTAATAACCACCATTTCACCATCAAGCTTCTCTTCAGACTAATAACTATAATTTCACCTTCGGGCTTCTCTTCAGACTAATAACCACCATTTCACCTTCAAGCTTCTCTTCAGACAAGTAGCCTCTCTCTACCAATATCAGTAGCCTCTCTCTAGAAGGATCAGTTCTAGAAGGATCAGTAGCCTCTCTCTAGAAGGATCAGTAGCCTCTCTCTAGAAGGATCAGTAGCCTCTCTCTAGAAGGATCACGGTCACTATGTTGACAGGAGACAACAGCTCCATCTGACATTGGGAAAGTAGTGACCGTGCTTACAGACTTTTGCAGTGTGTGTGTGTGTGCGTGCGTGTGTCTGTGTGTGTAAGGGGGTGGTACTTGATTCCCCCACCAATAGGTCTGATACCGCATGATGAAACTAAATGTAACATCATGACACACAGAGCAGGGAGCAGTGAAAACGCACAACAATCTCCGACCAGAAAAGGGAGAGCTCTACCACAGAAGACAAGGGACAGCTCGACCGCAGAAGACAAGGGACAGCTCGACCACAGAAGACAAGGGAGACCTCCACCACAGAAGACAAGGGAGACCTCCACCACAGAAGACAAGGGAGATCTCCACCACAGAAGACAAGGGAGATCTCCACCGCAGAAGACAAGGGAGACCTCCACCGCAGAAGACAAGGGACAGCTCCACCGCAGAAGACAAGGGACAGCTCCACCGCAGAAGACAAGGGAGACCTCCACCGCAGAAGACAAGGGAGACCTCCACCGCAGAAGACAAGGGAGACCTCCACCACAGAAGACAAGGGAGACCTTCAAAACAGAAGACAAGGGAGACCTTCAAAACAGAAGACAAGGGAGACCTCCACCACAGAAGACAAGGGAGACCTCCACCACAGAAGACAAGGGACAGCTCCACCGCAGAAGACAAGGGACAGCTCCACCACAGAAGACAAGGGAGACCTCGACCGCAGAAGCAGTCTTCTTCACTGGGAAAGAATGGAGCGAAGAAAAGTGACATAATTCTCTCCCTCGCGATTCGAATCGCTAAATTATGAATAAAAGTCGCTTATGGCTGTTGTTATTATTCAAATCGATTCCTGCTGCTGTTGTCCTACATTACCATTCGAGACGACTTGCCGCAACAACAGAGAGGCTCCATGTCCCCAGTTTTCAGCGATTGCAGTTTACCCTTGTCTGTCTTTTTGCTTGCTTTTCGTGTGAAGTGGCATTGGTTTGTCAAGTGATATCTCATGAGCTAAGGCTCCTAATTCAGACTGGGTAGAAGGGGAAGGAGGGTGCAGGGAGTCACAAATCACAGCCCAACTCAGTCTGCCAGTTCACCTCACTGAATCTCAGCATCTGTCCCAAATGGTACCCTATTCCCTATTTAATGCACTACCAGGGCCCATATATGGCTCTGGTCACAAGTAGTGCACTATATAGGGAATAGGCTGCCATTTGGGTCAAAGCCAAAATCATTTCTCCTCCAGTAGCGAGGAGAAACAGTGCCCAGACTCAAAGTGGTGATAACAGATAGGATCATAACCTCTGATACCTATTGGTGATGACAGATAGGATCATAACCCCAGAGACCTATTGGTGATGACAGATAGGATCATAACCCCAGATACCTATTGGTGGTGATGATAGGATCATAACTTCAGAGACCTATTGGTGATGACAGATAAGATCATAACCCCAGAGACCTATTGGTGATGACAGACAGGATCATAACCCCAGAGACCAATTGGTGATGACAGACAGGATCATAACCCCAGAGACCTATTGGTGATGACAGACAGGATCATAACCCCAGAGACCAATTGGTGAAGATGACAGATAGGATGTACCACTATACTTGAATGTACAAGGGTACATAGAGGGTACAAGGGTAAGGATCTCTATTCCAATGGTTGTCTAAGCTGACGTACACATATCCCAGTAAGGCTTAATCAAAACGTATCGCTAATGTCTTATTTGAGCCTAATAATAGATCAGCAATCTAAAAGGGAGAAACAGTTGTTTTTATATATTCTACCTCATTCAAGTGCCACAATGTTCTCTCACTATCTGGTGTGTCTGTGTTAAAACTACACAGAGGTCTTCTCTATGGCCTTCTTGTGAGTGGGACTTTGTCACTTTCTCTTTCTATCAATCCCAACCATTCCCCCTTTCTTTGTGCAGACATTGTTACATAACCAGGATACGAGGGTTTTACTAAACGGTTGCATGTCTCCGTCCTGCTGTATATATCTATACCGCTGCCACCCGAGACACACGTGCGCGTACATTCACAACCTCAAGCACATGCATGAAACACAAACCCACACTAATGCAAAGGGACATCGCACATCACACAACCCTCCCTCCCCCAACACCATACGCATGTACCCTGAACACATGTATGTCTGCATCGCTCTCTTTCTCCCTCGCACTCACACACACACAACCCTTCATGACTCACTAATGTGAAGCAGAGCAATACTGCCCCCTGCTGTATTAACACAGAACCAGAACCCTAGGATTCTTTTAGATCCTAATGAATGAGATTATAAAATGGAAAGGACCTGATTCTAGATCCAACATTAAATAATCACGTGAAAAACACAAGTTTCATATGTATATATTTTTCACGCATTTCTCCCTTATGATTATTTTTCACCACTTCCACTAAACATTTACTATGAATTTGCTCTTGCATTTAAAAATGATTTCCTTGCAATATATTTTGCTATCAATACTTTGGGGTTCATGTCTTGCTTTCTTTTGCAATACTAAAAATGTTGTTCTCACTTTCAAAAGTTTTGCTTGATATTAATTGCACAAAAAGTAACTCACTCACTAGAGAATTGCACCATATAATAATACTATTATTTTATTAAAATGTGTTTAAAGCAGCAATCCTTATTTGAAACATTAAACAAAGTGTTCTCCCACCCCAGTTTCAGTAAAAAGTTGAGGGATGGGGCTGGAGAAATGCAACCACTCTCAAATCCATAGATTACGCTATGGATGCAAGGACTGACCTATTATATCACAATTATAGGTTTAACCATGTTGAGGCAATACAGTGTTTGTTTACATTTACTTTGTTAAAAACATTGGAGTAAATGTGGAGTTTTTTTACATGTGAATCTGCAAATCAAATTTTTTCAAGTCATTGATTTTCACACGTGAACTTGCAATTCCACATGTGAAAGTCAGATTTGAAAGTGGAGTTTTAAAAAATACATGAAACGACAAATGTGATTTTCATATGTGAATGTTTTTTTACATGTGAAAATGCAATTGCACATGTGAAAGTTGTTCACGTGTGAGGTGAAAACATTATTCTCTTCACATGTGAAAAGGTGGTGTTAATATGTGAACTCTACATTTAATACGTATACCATGTGCCAATCTCTCCTGGCCCATACACTAATTCGAAGGTAAGGACGTGTGATTGATCTGGTGAACTATCCTTTAAAGTTTTTCCAAACTTTGTCTTTATTTTAGCTTAAGGACCTGAAAACTACAATTTGTGAGGTTGCTTCCTACTTCATTTTTCTACCCCTCTCTGGTGGTTTAATCCAGGAAATAGGGGGTTTACTGAGCAGAGACTGTGGAATAGTGTCAATTTATATTCAGTTACAGTGCATTCGGAAAGTATTCAGACCCCTTCACTTTTTATACATTTTGTTACGTTACAGCCTTATTCAAAAATGTTTTAAATGCTTTTTACCCCCCTTACCAATCCACACGCAATACCCCTTAAATGACAAAGCGAAAACAGGGTTTTAGAAATGGATGCTAATTTATTACAAAAAACAAAAAAAAAAGTATTTACATAAGTATTGAGACTCGAAATTGAGTTTAGGTGCATCATATTTCCATTGATCATCCTTGAGATGTTTCTACAACTTGATTAGAGTCCACCTGTGGTAAATTCAATTTATTGGACATGATTTGGAAAGGCACACACCTGTCTATATAAGGTCCCACAGTTGACAGTGCATGTCAGAGCAAAACAGGGACTGGGAGAATATTCAGGATCGAGGGAAAGATTAACGGAACAAAGTACAGAGAGATCCTAGATGAAAACCTGCTCCAGAGCGCTCAGGACCTCAGACTATTGGCGCCAGAGGAGATGGCTCCTAACCCATTGTGCTATTGTGTTTGATTTTTAATGTTATTTGTAACTTATTTTGTACATACAGTGAGGGAAAAAAGTATTTGATCCCCTGCTGATTTTGTACGTTTGCCCGCTGACAAAGAAATGATCAGTCTATAATTTTAATGGTAGGTTTATTTGAACAGTGAGAGACAGAATAACAACAAATAAATCCAGAAAAACGCATGTGAAAAATGTTATAAATGGAATTGCATTTTAATGAGGGAAATAAGTATTTGACCCCTCTGCAAAACATGACTTAGTACTTGGTGGCAAAACCCTTGTTGGCAATCACAGAGGTCAGACATTTCTTGTAGTTGGCCACCAGGTTAGCACACATCTCAGGAGGGATTTTGTCCCACTCCTCTTTGCAGATCTTCTCCAAGTCATTAAGGTTTCGACGCTGACGTTTGGCAACTCGAACCTTCAGCTCCCTCCACAGATTTTCTATGGGATTAAGGTCTGGAGACTGGCTTGGCCACTCCAGGACCTTAATGTGCTTCTTCTTGAGCCACTCCTTTGTTGCCTTGACTGTGTGTTTTGGGTCATTGTCATGCTGGAATACCCATCCACGACCCATTTTCAATGCCCTAGCTGAGGGAAGGAGGTTCTCACCCAAGATTTGCCGGTACATGGCCCCGTCCATCGTCCCTTTGATGCGGTGAAGTTGTCCTGTCCCCTTAGCAGAAAAACACCCCCAAAGCATAATGTTTCCACCTCCATGTTTGACGGTGGGGATGGTTTCCTTGGGGTCATAGGCAGCATTCCTCCTCCTCCAAACACGGCGAGTTGAGTTGATGCCAAAGAGCTCCATTTTGGTCTCATCTGACCTCAACACTTTCACCCAGTTGTCCTCTGAATCATTCAGATGTTCATTGGCAAACTTCAGACGGGCATGTATATGTGCTTTCTTGAGCAGGGGGACCTTGCGGGCGCTGCAGGATTTCAG
>QNTS01002404.1:161403-182605 GCA_003317085.1 Hucho hucho
GCTGAGGGAAGGAGGTTCTCACCCAAGATTTGCCGGTACATGGCCCCGTCCATCGTCCCTTTGATGCGGTGAAGTTGTCCTGTCCCCTTAGCAGAAAAACACCCCCAAAGCATAATGTTTCCACCTCCATGTTTGACGGTGGGGATGGTTTCCTTGGGGTCATAGGCAGCATTCCTCCTCCTCCAAACACGGCGAGTTGAGTTGATGCCAAAGAGCTCCATTTTGGTCTCATCTGACCTCAACACTTTCACCCAGTTGTCCTCTGAATCATTCAGATGTTCATTGGCAAACTTCAGACGGGCATGTATATGTGCTTTCTTGAGCAGGGGGACCTTGCGGGCGCTGCAGGATTTCAGGCCTTCACGGCGTAGTGTGTTACCAATTGTTTTCTTGGTGACTATGGTCCCAGCTGCCTTGAGATCATTGACAAGATCCTCCGGTGTAGTTCTGGGCTGATTCCTCACCGTTCTCATGATCATTGCAACTCCACGAGGTGAGATCTTGCATGGAGCCCCAGGCCGAGGGAGATTGACAGTTCTTTTGTGTTTCTTCCATTTGCGAATAATCGCACCAACTGTTGTCACCTTCTCACCAAGCTGCTTGGCGATGGTCTTGTAGCCCATTCCAGCCTTGTGTAGGTCTACAATCTTGTCCCTGACATCCTTGGAGAGCTATCTGGTCTTGGCCATGGTGGAGAGTTTGGAATCTGATTGATTGATTGCTTCTGTGGACAGGTGTCTTTAATACAGGTAACAATCTGAGATTAGGAGCACTCCCTTTAAGAGTGTGCTCCTAATCTCAGCTCGTTACCTGTATAAAAGACACCTGGGATCCAGAAATCTTTCTGATTGAGAGGGGGTCAAATACTTATTTCCCTCATTAAAATGCAATTCCATTTATAACATTTTTCACATGGGTTTTTCTGGATTTTTTTTGTTGTTATTCTGTCTCTCACTGTTCAAATAAACCTACCATTAAAATTATAGACTGATCATTTCTTTGTCAGTGGGCAAACGTACAAAATCAGCAGGGGATCAAATACTTTTTTCCCTCACTGTAATGTTTCTGCCACCGTCTCTTATGACTGAAAAGAGCTTCTGGATATCAGGACAGCAATTACTCACCTGCAATATCTTATATTTCACAGAGTCGTGGCTGAACGACGACATGGATAACATACAGCTGTCTCAAGGTTTTGCTCGTCTGAGGTAGAGTATCTCATTCAAAGCTGAAAACCACACTATTTACCAGGAGAGTTTATCTATATTTTTCGTTGATGTCTATTTACCACCACAAACCAATGCTGGCACTAAGACCGCACTCAACAAGCTGCATAAAGCCATAAGCAAACAAGAAAATGCTCATCCAGAGGTGGCGCTCCTAGTGGCAGGGGACTTTAAAGCAGGGAAACTTAAATCCATTTGCCTAATTTCAACCGGCATGTGCAACCAGAGGGAAAAAAAAAAAAAACTCTAGACCACCTTTAATCCACACACAGAGTACAACGCTCTCCCTCGCCTACCATTTGGCAAATCTGACCATAACCCTATCCTCCTGATACCTGCTTACAAGCAAAAACTAAAGCAGGAAGGACCAGTGAGTCGCTCAATACGGAAGTGGTCAGATGATGCAGATGCTATGCTGCAGGACTGTTTTCCTAGCACAGACTGGAATATATTCCGGGATTCTTCCGATGGCATCAGTCAATGGCTTCATCAATAAGTGCATCGATGACGTTGTCCCCAAAATGATTGTACGTACATGCCCGAAGCCATGGATTACACACAACATCTGCACTGAGCTAAATGGTAGAGCTGCCGCTTATAATAAATCCCGCTATGCCCTCTGACGAACCATCAAACAGGCAAAGCATCAATACAGGACTAAGATTGAATCGTACTACACCGGCTCTGAAGTTCGTCGGATGTTGCAGGGCTTACAAACTATTATGGACTAAAAAGGGAAGCACAGCCACGAGCTGCCCAGTGACACAAGCTTAAAAGATATGCTAAATTACTTCTATGCTCGCTTCGAGGCAAGCAACACTGAAGCATGCATGAGAGCACCAGCTGTTCCGGACGACTGTGTGGTCACGCTCTCCGTAGCTGATGTAAGTAAGACCTTTAAACAGGTCAACATTCACAAGGGTGCAGGGCCAGACAGATTACCAGGACTTGTTCTCAGAGAATGCACTGACCAACTGGCAAGTGTCTTCACTGAAATTCTCAACCTGTCCCTGACCAAGTCTGTAATACTTTCAAGCAGATCACCATAGTCCCTGTGCCCAAGACCACCAAGGTAACCTGCGTAAATGACTACCGACCCATAGCACTCATGTCTGTAGCCATGGAGTGCTTTGCAAGGCTGGTCATGGCTCACATCTACACCATTACCCAAGAAACCCTAGACCACTCCAATTTGCATACCACCCCAACAGATCCACAGATGATGCAATCTCTATTGCACTCCACACTGCCCTTTCCCACCTGGACAAAAGGAACACCTACGTGAGAAAGCTATTCATTCAACACCATAGTGCCCTCAAAGCTCAAATCAAATCAAATTTTATTGGTCACATACATGTGTTTAGCAGATGTTATTGCGGGTGTAGTGAAATGATTGTGTTTCTAGCTCAAACAGTGCAGTAATACCTAACAAGTGATAAAATAAAATAATTTTACAACACACACAAATCTAAGGAATGGAATTAAGAATATATAAATATATGGACGAACAATGTCAGAGCGGCATAGACTAAGATACAGTACAATAGAATATAGAATATGCATATGTAAGCATTATTCAAGTGACTAGTGTTTCATTCATTAAAGTGGCCAGTGATTACAAATCTTTGTATATAGGCAGCAGCCTCTAATGTGCTAGTTATGGCTATTTAACAGTCTGATGGCTTAAAGATAGAAGCTGTTTTTCAGTCTCTCGTTCCCAGATTTGATGCACCTGTATTGACCTCACATTCTGGATGATAACGGGGTGAACAGGCAGTGGCTCGGGTGGTTGTTGTCCTTGATGATCTTTTTGGCCTTCCTGTGACATCGGGTGCTGTAGGTGTCCTGGAGGGAAAGTAGTTTCCCCCGGCGTTGGGAAGACCGCACCACCCTCTGGAGAGCCCTGCGGTTGCGGGCGGTGCAGTTGAGGTACCAGGCGGTGATACAGACCAACAGGATGTTCTCAATTGTGCATTTGTAAAAGTTTGTGAGTGTTTTAGGTGCCAAGCCAAATTTCTCAGCCTCCTGAGGTTGAAGAGGCCCTATTGCGCCTTCTTCACCACACGGTCAGTGTGAGTGGACCATTTCAGTTTGTCAGTAATGTGTATGCTGAGGAACTTGAATCTTTTCACCTTCTCCACTGCGGTCCCGTCGATGTGAACAGGGGGGTGCTCCCTCTGCTGTTTCCTGAAGTCCATGATCATGTCCTTTGTTTTGTTGACATTGAGTCAGATGTTATTTTCCTGGCACCACACTCCCAGAGCCCTCACCTCCTCCCTGTAGGTTTCTCGTCATTGTCGGTAATCAAGTCTACTGCTGTTGTGCCATCTGCAAACTGGATGATTGAGTTGGAGGCGTGCATGGCCACGTAGTCATGGTTGAACAGGGAGTACAGGAGGGGGCTGAGCACGCACCCTTGTGGGGCCCCAGTGTTGTTTCCTACCTTCACCACCTGAGGATGGCCCGTCAGGAAGTCCAGGACCCAGTTGCACAGGGCGGCGTTCAGACCCAGGGTCTCGAGCTAAATTATGAGCTTGAAGGGTACTATGGTGTTGAATGCTGAGTTATAGTCAATGAACAGCATTCTTACACAGGTATTTCTCTTGTCCAGCTGGGACAGGGCGATGGCGATTGCGTCGTCTGTGGATCTATTGGGGTGGTAAGCAAATTGAAGTGGGTCTAGGGTGTCCGGTAAGGTAGAGGTGATATGATCCTTAACTAACCTCTCAAAGCACTTCATGATGACAGAAATGAGTGCTACGGGGCGATAGTCATTTAGTTCAGTTACCTTTGCTTTCTTGGGTACAGAAACAATCCCAGCAGACTGGGATTGGGAGAGATTGAATATATCTGTAAACACACCAGCCAGCTGGTCTGTGCATGCTCTGAGGACGTGGCTAGGGATGCTGTCTGGGCTGGCAGCCTTGCGAAGGGTTAACACACTTAAATGTCTTACTCACGTCGCCTATGAAGAAGGAGAGCCCACAGTCCCTGGTAGTGGGCCTTATCGGTGGTACTGTATTGTCCTCAAAGCAGACGAAGAAGGTGTTTAGCTTGTCCGGAAGTAAGATGTTGGTGTCTGCGACGTGGCTGGTTTTCCTTTTGTAGTCCATGATTGTCTGTAGAACCTGCCACATACGTCTCGTGTCTGAGCCGTTGAATTGCGACTCCACTTTGTCTCTATACTGACGTTTTGTCTGTTTGATTGCCTTACAGAGGGAATAACTCCCAGTCACCATATTCCCAGTCACCTTACCAGGGTTAATTACGGTGGTTCGCGTTTTCAGTTTTACGCGAATGTTGCCATCTATCCACAATTTCTGATTAGTGTCGGTTTTAATAGTCACAGTGGGTACGACATCTCCTATACACCTCCTGATGAACTCAGTCACCGTATAAGTATATTCGTCAATGTTATTCTCGGAGGCTACCCGGAACATATCCCAGTCCGCGTGATCAAAACAATCTTGAACTGTGGATTCTGATTGGTCAGACCAGCGTTGAATAGTCCTTAGCACGGGTACTTCCTGTTTGAGTTTTTGCCTATAGCTCGTGATCAGATTTGCCGAAGGGAGGGTGGGGGAGGGCCATGTAGGCATTCCAGAAGTTGGAGTTGCAGTGGTCGAGTGTTTTAGCAGCACGAGTACTGCAGTCAAAATGTTGATAGATCTTTGGTAGCGTTTTCCTCAGATTTGCTTTGTTAAAATCCCAAGCTACAATATGTGGTTTCCAGTTTTCATAAAGTCCAGTGAAGTTCTTTGAGGGCCGTCGTGGTATCAGTTTGAGGGTGAATGTGACTATAACCGAAGAGAATTCTCTTTGGAGGTAATACGGTCGGCATTTGATTGTGAGGTGTTCTAGGTCGGGTGAACAAAAGGACTTGAGTTCCTGTATGTTATCACAATCACACCATGAGTAGTTAATCATGAAACATACACCCCCGCTCTTCTTCCCAGAGAGATATTTATTCCTGTCTGCGCGATGAACTGAGAACCTAACTGGCTGTACAGATTCAGACAGTATATCTGAGAGAGCCATGTTTCCGTGAAACAGAGTATGTTACAATCCCTGACGTCTCTCTGGAAGGAAATCCTCGCCCTCAGCTCGTCAACTTTATTATCCATGGGCCTCCCAAGTGTCGCAGTGGTCTAAGCCACTGCATCGCAGTGCTAGCTGTGCAACTAGAGATTCTGGGTTCGAGTCCAGGCTCTGTCGTAGCCGGCTGTGACCGGGAGACCGATGGGGCGGTGCACAATTGGCCCAGCGTCATCCGGGTTAGGGGAGGATTTGGCCGGCAGGAATGTCCTTGTCCCATTGCACACTAGCAACTCCTGTGGCGGGCCGGGTGCAGTGCACGCTGACACGGTCGCCAGGTGTACAGTGTTTTTTACGACACATTGGTACGGCTGGCTTCCGGGTTAAGTGGGCATTGTGTCAAGAAGCAGTGCGGCTTGGTGGGGTTGTGTTTCGGAGGACACACGGCTCTCGACCTTCGCCTCTCCCGAGTCCGTACGGGAGTTGCAGCGATGAGACAAGACTGTAACTACCAATTGGATACCATGAAATTGGGAAAGTCGTATTCCTGGCCGTAATGCTGGTAATGCTGGTGAGTTACCGCCGCTCTGATATCCAAAAGTTCTTCCTGGCTGTATCTAATGACACAAATCATTTTCTGGCCTAATGATGTAAGAAATAACACACAAAAAAAATACTGGAAAGTTGCCTAGGGGCTAGAAGCTCGGCTAACCTCTCTGCTGGCGCCATTTTTCATCACTAAGCTAAGGACCCTGGGACTAAACACCTTCCTCTGCAACTGGATCCTGGACTTCCTGACGGGCAGCCCCCAGTGGTAGGACTATTCACCGACAACGATGAGTGGTGTGGTGCCAGGATAACAACCGCTCACGCAACGTGATCAAGACAAAAGGAGATGATCGTGGACTACAGGAAAAGGAGGGCTGAGCACGCTCCTATTCTCTTCAACGGGGCAGTAGTGGAGCAGGTTGCAAGCTTCAAGTTCCTTGGTGTCCACATCACCAACGAACTATTATGGTCCAAACACACCAAGACAGTTGTGAAAAGGGCACGACAACGCCTATTCCCCCTCAGGAGACTGAAAAGATTTGGCATGCGTCCTCAGATCCTCAAAAAGTTCTACAGCCTCACCATCGAGAGCATCCTGACTGGTTGCATCACCGCCTTGTATGGCAACTGCTCTGCCTCCGACCGCAAGGCACTACAGAGGGTAGTGCGTATGGCCCAGTACATCACTGGGGCCAAGCTTCCTGCCATCCAGGACCTCCATACCAGGCAGGGTCAGAGGAAGGCCCTAAAAATGAACAAAGACTCCAGCCACCCTAGTCATAGACAGTCCTCTCTGCTAACGCACGGCAAGCGGTACCGGAGCGCCAAGTCTAGGTCCAAAAGGATTCTTAATTCACTGTAATAGCTACTGTAAATTGGACAGTGCTGTTAGATTTTATTTTGGTGCATTATCTTCTACAAACTTTCTGCCTCAAAATAATTGTGTAGTTATTTTGTTTGTTTGTTCTTTTCTACTGTATGGCCCAAGAATGTCCTATGCAGGAAAACCCCTGTGGTCAAGGCATTGTTTGAGACCAAAGAGTTGAGTATAATGCAATGGAACAGTGGCTTTTATTACCTGGTGGGATCCATAACATGTCACTAACCTGCCACCTCCCACGCTAGTCTGAGGTCTACCGGCTAAAGTGTGCTAAGGGTACGCACGCACATTCGTGCGCACACACACACACACACACACACACACACACACACACACACACACATCAGGACAGTGAATACGCTGTCGATTCTGTTGTGTTCCAGGGCTGGTGTGTGTGTGTGACACACACACACACACACACCAGGGCCAAAATGAGGGATTAATTATGCATTGAGTTATAAAAGGGAACTGTGAAAACCCCAAAACAGCTCTGCATCTGCTCATACAGTACAAGTTCACAGATCACCTTTGGTCTCCTCTGTTTACGGTGCAGTCGGAAAGTATTCAGACTCCTTCACTTTTTCCACATAATTTTTGTTATGTTGCAGCCTTATTCAAAAATTTCCCCCCTCAATCTACATGAAATACCCCATAATGACAACGAAAAAACAGGTTTTTAGAAATCCTATTCTTCTCTGCAGATCCTCATGCTCTGTCAGGTTGGATGGGGAGCGTTGGTGCACAGCTATTTTCAGCTCTCTCCAGAGATGTTCGATCGGGTTCAAGTCCGTGCTCTGGTTGGGCCACTCGAGGACATTCAGAGACTTGTCCCGAAGCCACTCCTGTGTTGTCTTGGCTGTGTGCTTAGCCTCGTTGTCCTGTTGGAAGGTGAACCTTCGCCCCAGTCTGAGGTCCTGAGCACTCTGAAACAGGTTTTCATCAAGGATCTCTCTGTACTTTGCTACGTTCATCTTTCCCTCGATCCTGACCAGTCTCGCAGTCCATGCCGCTGAAAAACATCCCCACAGCATGATGCTGCCATCACCATGCTTCACCTTAGGGATGGTGCCAGGTTTCCTCCAGACGTGACACTTGGCATTCAGGCCAAAGAGATAAATCTTGGTTTCATCAGACCAGAGAATCTTCTTTCTCATGGTCTCAGAGACTTTAGGTGTCTTTTGGCAAACTCCAAGCGGGCTGTCATGTGGCTTTTACTGAGGATTGTTTCCATCTGGTGGTTCCAAACTTATTCAATTTAATAACGATGGAGGCCACTGTGTTCTTGGGGCCCTTCAATGCTGCATAAATGTTTTGGTACCCTTACCCAGATCTGTGCCTCGACACAATCCTGTCTCGGAGCTCTACGGACAATTTCTTCAACCTCATGGCTTGGTTTTTGCTCTGACATGTACATGCACCTTTCCAAATCATGTCCAATTAATTCAATTTACCACAGGTGGACTCCAATCAAGTTGTATCATCTTGAGGATGATCAATGGAAATAGGATGCACCTGAGCTCAATTTCGAGTCTCATAGCAAAGGGTCTGAATACTTATGTAAATAAGGTATTTAAAAAATATATATGTGTATATATATATATATATATATATATATATATATACACACACACACACACACACACACACACACACACAAAATCTGTTTTCGCTTTGTCATTATGGGGTATTGTGTGTAGATTGCTGAGAAATGTTTTTTATTTAATCAATTTTAGAATAAGGCTGTAATGTAACAAAATGTGGAAAAAGTAAAGGGGTCTGAATACTTTCCAAAGGCACTGGTAATATGAAGATATTATAAGATTCAACATCATTTTGGGGAAATTAGACCACACGGGTGAGGATGTTAGAAATCAAACAAGGTCATCATAGAGGTGATTGACTATAGTGTATTGCAACAGAATACGGCACTAGGATTTCTCTATGGGTTGTAGAATGGAGCGTATCAGGACAGTGAATACGCTGTCGATTCTGTTGTGTTCCAGGGCTATGTCAAAAACAACGTCATCAAGATGAACAGCTCCACAAGTTCACAAAAATCCTTGCGGTCCAAGGTAAGGTTGACTGCAAGGCGATACACACCCCTACCCAATCCAATAGAAAGAACCGCAACCCTGCAAGGTCAAGGACAATGGAGCTCCACCTGCGGAGAATCAAATCACATGGTGGGAGCCGTCTTTCTCACACACACACACTTTGGATCGATAGAAACAGGATCACAGGGAGGGAATATATATATATATATATATATTAGGCGTAGCACCACTAAGTTGTAAAAATGTCATAACAGCACTGAGCTAACACTGTGTCAATGACGTTCGCAGAATCACACACCTGGCCATTTGGGATCCACAATTGTATGGTGGAAAAATGTATTTGTACACTAGAATGTATACACCCACCCACCCACACACCCACACACACACACAGCTGTGCTAAAGAAGGTAAAACCCACTCTCTCTCGTGTACACTTGTTTTATACTGAAATTGTTGTGTTCGGTCTGCAATGTTTTACACAGAACTTCCAACCAACGTTTCAGTCAACAGATACAGTCTACCAATTAAAACTTGGAATCAAACAATTTAAAAGATGCAAAGGCTGAGACGTACTGACACACCTCTAGTTGACAAATGTTATTTAACAATTTTCTCAGCTAAACAAATGTGTACTTTTCTACATTCAACATTTGCTGTTATTCACATCCATTCATTTAGCTGGAACAGTGAGGTGTCTTTGTTGACACAAAAACCATGGTTCTCTTTACCTGTATCCAACAGTGTAAATGATTCATTCCTATGCAAGGTAATACTATTGATCTGAGGTTGGACATCCAGTAAGTCTGAGTGAAACAGCCCCTGGAGCTCACTCGGTGGGGGGGCTAATATTTTTACTGAAACGTTGAAAGACATTCAAATAATTACCAGATCAATGTAATATGAAAGAAAGCTTGTTTCTATACAGCATATAGCACTTGTTTTTCCTCACTCACTGCAAAGCCATTTGTAAGGTACTATGAGAATGAAAAAGGTGCTGTAGCCATGGAAACTGTTATTGTTGATCCAGAGACAAGAGCCTCCACAAGGCTGTGCAACCGCCGTGTCTCCTGGCGACTAAGGGAGTCCCTCTGTGAAGAGGTTACTCCTTTCCAGGGGAAAATGAGGATATGGCAAGATTTGTTCCTACTTGTAATGTAGGCTCTGGCCAAGAGAGTGATTGATACACAACAGTATTTATTTTGCAAAGTGAAAACTGAGATGTGCTGAGAAGGCATTTTGCATACTAATTTCACAAAGTAGGGGATATAAGTATTGGTCCTTGGTGGCACCGGTGACATAGTGGAATAGGTAATGGACGACTTACATTACTCACATCTCCGGACTTTAACTGTGGCAACCTGTCAGAAGTAGCTGTCCCATATATAACCGTAGTGTTCCCGCTCCTCCAATATCTTTAAGCGGCTGACAGCTTGGAGCAGGTCAGGTGCCAATGCAAAGGACAGGAGGCTTTAGTCAGTGTAATGGAAAACAAGGGGATGGATTTAATCAAATTTCAAATGGAAAGGGGGATACCTTGTCAGTTGTACAACTGAATGCATTCAACTGAAATGTGTCTTCTGCATTTAACCCAACCCCTCTGAGGCTGCCAATGTTATTACACCACAGCTTTAAATGTGTATTTGAAGTTTCAACAAAATATATGAGACTTTGAGAGTCAGAAAATAGGCTAATGTGTTTGAGTCAGTGGGACTACATTTACATTTCTGTCATTTAGCAGACACTCTTATGCAGCACAACTAGGGTTAAGTGCCTTGCTCATCGGCAGATTCTTCACCAAGTCGGCTCAGGGATTTGAACCAATGACGTTTCAGTTACTGGCCCAACGCACTTAACCACTAGACTACCTGCCACCCTACCAACTACAGTCTAACAAATGTGTTACAAGTTGACTACCCAAGCCATTGTAAAGTTAATACCATACTAATGATAGCTAATTATCTAGATTTCAGGAAGACTGGTGAAGGACTAAAATCGGTGCAGCAGTTATTGTACCATTGTGCAAAATCCAATGGGCCCAATTTAATTTTGAAAGCAAATGGGAGCATGATTCAATCAAACCAGTTTATGCAGTAGGCAGGTAGACCTATGTGTTTTATTTGTCTACTGACTGCATACAGGGGTTTATTCTTAAAACTGGAAGCACAAATCTGTGAGGAGAGAGTCTACCTAACACATGTAGAGAAGGGGTTCCCAAACCTTTTCACTGAGGCCCCCCTTCTCACGCCCCCCACGTCTATTTCTATGGGCACAAGCACTGTTCATGACACAAACTGTTCACACCCCTATTGTAGGCGGAGAGAAAATTGTCCAGGTTTAAAGCTTATTTCCTGCAATTCTATACATTTTGCCATTTGTCCGTCGGACTGCCAGATGGTGAAGCGTGAGTCCAATGGTGGCGAGCTTTATACCAACACAGCCGACGCTTGGCATTGCGCATGGTGATGTGTGCGGCTGCTCGGCTATGGAAACCCATTTCAGGAAGCTCCCGGGGAACAGCTCTTGCGCTGACGTTGCTTTCAGAGGAAGTTTGGAACTCAGTAGTGAGTATTGCAACCAAGGACAGACAATTTTTACGCGCTGCATGTTTCAGCACTTGGTGGTCCAGTTCTGTGAGCTTCTATGGCTTGCCACTTCACGGCTTAGCCGTTGCTGCTCCTAGATGTTTCCACTTCACAATAACAGCACTTACAGTTGCCAGGGCAGCTCAAGCAGGGCAGAAATTTGACGAATTGAATTGTTGGAAAGGTGGCATCCTAGTATGGTGCCATGTTGAATGTCACTGAGCTCTTCAGTAAGGCCATTCTACTGCCAAAGTTTGTCTCTGGAGATTGCATGGCTGTGTGTACGATTGTATACACCTGTCAGCAACGGGTGTGGCTGAAATAGCCAAATCCACTAATTTGAAGGGGTGTCCACATACTTTTGTATATACATTACCAATAATTCAAGGATTTTTCTTTATTTTTACTATTTTCTACATTGTAGAATAATAGTGAAGACATCAAAACAATGAAATAACACATGGCATCATGTAGTAAACAAAAAAACGTGTAAATAAAATCAAAATATATTTTAGATTTGAGATTCTTCAAAGTAGCTACCCTTTGCCTTGATGACAGCTTTGCACACTCTTGGCATTCTCTCAACGAGCTTCATGAGGTAGTCACCTGGAATGCATTTCAATTAACAGGTGTGCCTTGTTAAAAGATCATTTGTGGAATTTATTCCTTCTTAATGCGTTTGAGCCAATCAGTTGTGTTGTGACAAGGTAGGGGTGGTATACAGAAGATAACCCTATTTGGTAAAAGACAAAGTCCATATTATGGCAAGAACTGCTCAAATAAGGAAAGAGAAATGACAGTCCATCATTACTTTAAGACATGAAGGTCAGTAAATACAGAACATTTCAAGAACTTTGAAACTTTCTTCAAGTCCAGTCGCAAAAACCATCAAGTGCTATGATGAAACTGTCTCTCATGAGGTCTGCCACAGGAAAGGAAGACCCAGAGTTACCTCTGCTGCAGAGGATAAGTTCATTAGAGTTAACTGCACCTCAGATGCAGCCCAAATAAATGCTTCACAGAGTTCAAGTAACAGACACATCTCAACATCAACTGTTCAGAGGAGACTGCGTGAATCAGGCCTTCATGGTCAAATCGCTACAAATGAACCACCACTAAAGAACACCAATAATAAGAAGAGACTTGCTTGGGACAAGAAACATGAGCAATGGACATTAGACCGGTGGAACTCTGTCGTTTGGTCTGATAAATACAAATGAGATTTTTGGTTCAAACCGCTGTGACTTTGTGAGACACAGAGTCGGTGAACGGATGATCTACGCATGTGTGGTTCCCACCGTGAAGCATGGAGGAGGAGGTGTGAGGGTGCTTTGCTGGTGACACTGAATAATTTAGAATTCAAGGCACACCTAACCAGCATTCTGCAGCGATACGCCATCCCATGGGTTTGCGCTTAGTGGGACTATCATTTGTTTTTCAACAGGACAATGACCCCAAACATACCTCTAGGCTGTGTAAGGGCTATTTGACCAAGAAGGAGAGTGATGGTGCTGCATCAGATGACCTAGCCTCCACAATCACCCGACCTCAACCCAATTGAGAGGGTTTGGGATGAAATGGACCGCAGAGTGAAGGAAAAGCAGCCAACAAGTGTTCAGCATATGTAGGAACTCCTTCAAGACTGTTAGAAAAGCATTCCTCATGAAGCTGGTTGAGAGAATGCCAAGAGTGTGCAAAGCTGTCATCAAGGCAAAGGGTGGCTACTTTGAAAAGTCTCAAATATAGAATTCACTTTTTGGTTACTACATGATTCCATGTGTCATTTCATAGTGTGTCTTCACCATTATTCTACAATGTAGAAAATAGTAAAAATAAAGAAAAAGTAACTTTAATGAGTAGGTGTGTCCAAACTTTTGACTGGTACATATTCACACACACACACACACACACACACACACACACACACACACACACAAATATAAATTGGGAGAGGGGGGCCTGCCCCATCCCCAGCCAACCCCTCAGGCACGCCCCAGAGTTTGGGAACCACTGATGTAGAGTACCAAAAACCATGATATGACACAAAAACCATGATACAAAAACCATTCTAAGATTCATTGACTTCAGGGTAAAGGTATATGCCACACACACACACACACACACACACACGTGGATTTGATTGAATTCACCCTCGGGAAGTGATAAATGAGCAATGAAAATAGAATTAGCAGAACTGTCATCTGTATGCTATAGGTTTACACTGAACCAGCCCCTATGATAAACACTGTATGGCCACTATTGATCTGTTCTGAAAGGTTTTATTATCAACTTAACATGATGTATTGCATTTCTTCTCAGTCTATAGCATATTGTCTACATGTGGTAAGAGTGAACTGCTAGAATGATTCAGGAACAATGTGGCTAAATGTAATACCATCAACAGATCTTTAAAAACTAAGGGTTTATTCATTTCAAGCTTGAGGGAAGGGGTTTGTATGGTAATGGGATGTATTGAAATGCTTGGAATTGCCATACACCTGTCCGGCACCCAGACAGCCTCAGTAAGATTAATGCACACTCATGGAGTCTCAGCCAGTAACGTTAGTGCATGCTTGTCTTGCTGCAAGGGTTAGCTGCTGTGACTCAACATTCAAAGACACCATAGCTCCAAGACAAAAGCACAATATTCCAACTAATCATTAATGTGCAACAAACAATGTTCCATAATAATAGCATGTAAATGATTTAGATGTTATTGGGTTGGTTATTTGCTAGTTATGAAGTCACTTTATTATAAAAAATAAAACAATTATATATGTTCTGTCTGTCATGTCCGTCATTTGAATTAACTTAAAAACACAAAAACATAAAACATCTAGAAAATGGCATTTCGATTGACATTTTGCGCACTGCACCTGTGGCTACATAGCCTATTGAAATAATGGCTGTTTGGCAAATGGAAAATTGTTGACTTGCGGTCATTTAAAATTCATGTCACACACATCTGTTCACAGACACTATGGTGGCACCCAGCAACCAGCAAGCAACCAGGCGTTAACATGATGCTCAGCATAGGATACTATACAGTAGAAGCGCGCATCCTACCTTGCACGACCACCACCTCCGTATTGAAAGACACCTCTTTGTTTGAAGAGCTCGGAGTGGGTTCATCTCCCTCGAACAGTTGGTTCACCTCGCCCTGGATGTCTGACACGTTACGGCCGCTGTCGCTCTTGGAAAAGGCGGTCACGGTAAACCTCTGGCTCATGGTGTCTCCGGTGGTATCTCACAACCGTGAAACAAGCGGCGAGTCTCCTGCTTTGGCGGCGCCCGGGTGGAGGAATTCACCGAGGATGCAGATGGAGACGCAGAAAGAAGCTCCTGGCAGATGTTGAGAAGGCTGTACACCGACCCAAGTGATTGTCCTCGGTATCATTGACTAGATCTCTATTGGCAACAAGTTTCCTTCTGTTTTGTCTTTGGAAACTGCGGCGTTTTGTTCGTTGATATGAGATATTGAATGATGAGAATAAGCTATCACATCAACCAGTGTCTGGAAACGGTTGTGCGCCTGGGTCCTAAAGCCGGTTGGAGTAGGTAGATAGATAGTATAGATTGTCATTCATGGTAAAAGGTATGGCTATGTGCCATGAGTGCTTCTAACCATGTGCATTAGCCCCATAATGTAAGCAATGCCACTTTTATAGTTATCTCCCGTATTGCCTATTAGTCACTTAATTTCTTATGTAAAGAAATGAGAGATGGTAATGAAGTATCCAATTTCTTGATAGCCTATGAAGCATTTGAAATAAGAATGTTTCTACACTGAACTAAAATATAAACGCAACATGTAGTGTTGGTCAAATGTTTCATGAGCTGAAATAAAAGATCCCAGAAATGTTCATTAAGCACCAAAAGCTTATTTCTCTCAAATGTTGTGCTAAAATTTGTTTACTTCCATGTTAGTGAGCATTTCATCTTGTCAAGATAATCCAGCCACCTGACAGGTGTGGCATATCAAGAAGCTGATTAAACAGCATGATCATTACACAGGTGCGTCTTGTGCTGGGTACAGTAAAATGTGCAGTTTTGTCACACAATGCCACAGATGTCTCAAGCTTTGAGATCGCATGCAATTGGCATGTTGATGGCAGGAATGTCCACCAGAGCTGTTGCCAGAGAATGTAATGTTCATTTCTCTACCGTAAGCCGCCTCCAACATTGTTTTAGAGAATTTGGAAGTACGTCCAACCGGCCTCATAAACGCAGACCATGTGTAACCACGCCAGCCCAGGATCCCAACATCCGGCTTCTTCACTTGTGGGATCTTCTGAGACCAGCCACCCAGACAGCTGATGAAACTATGGTTTTGCATAACCAAAGCATTTCTGAACAAATTGTCAGAAACCTTTCCCAGGGAAGCTTATCGGTGTACTCGTCGTCCTCACCAGGGTCTTGACTGCAGTTCAGCGTCATAACCGACTTCAGTGGGAAAATGCTCACCTTCGATGGCCACTGGCACAGCATGTATGGCGTTGTGTGGGCAAGCGGTTTGCTGATAACAACGTTGTGAACAGAGTTCCCCATGGTGGCGGTGGGGTCATGGTATGGGCAGGCATAAGCTACGGACAATGAACACAATTGCATTTTATCGATGGCAATTTGAATGCACAGAGATACCGTGACGAGATCCTGAGGCCTATTGTCGTGTCATTCATCTGCCGCCATCACCTCATGTTTCAGCATGATAATGCACACCCCTATGTCGTAAGGATCTGTACACAATTCCTGGAAGCTGAAAATGTCCCAGTTCTTCCATGGTCTGCATACTCACCAGACATGTCACCCATTGATCACGTTTGGGATGCTCTGGATCAACATGTACAACAGCATGCTCCAGTTCCCGACAATATCCAGAAACTTCGTACAGACATAGAAGAGTAGGACAACATTCCACAGGTCACAATCAACTCCCTGATCAACTCTATAGGAAGGAGATGTGTCACGCTGCATGAGGCAAATGGTGGTCACACCAGTTAATGACTGGTTTTCTGATCCATGCCCCTACCTTTTTTAAAGGCATGTGACCAACAGATGCATATCTGTGATCCCAGTCATGTTGTCACGTGTGCTCCCTCTCCGGCCTCTAGGTCACCAGGCTGCTCGTTATGGCGCACACCTGTCACCATCGTTACACGCACCTGCACGTCATCAGACTCACCTGGACTCCATCACTTCCCTGATTACCTTCCCTATATATGTCACTCCCTTTGGTTCCTTCCCCAGGCGTTATTGTTTCTGTGTCATGGCTGTGCGTTGTTCAAGTTTTTTGTTTTGTATTATGTTACGTTTATTTATTAAAACACTCACTCCCTGAACTTTCTTCCCGGCACTCGTTACACATGTGAAATCCATAGATTAGGGGCTAATGAATTTATTCAAATTGACTGATTTCCTTATATGAACTGTAACTCAGTAAAATCTCTGAAATTGTTGCATGTTGTGTTTATATTTTAGTTCAGTGTATTTTCATAAAATAGCAGTGGTGGAAAAAGTAGCGACTTGGCAAATCAAATCAAATCAAAGTTTATTTGTCACGTGCGCCCGAATACAACAGGTGAAGACCTTACTTACAGGCTCTAACCAACAGTGCAAAAAAGGTCACGTGTGTGAACAATAGGTAAGTAAAGAAATAAAAACAACAGTGAAAAATAACAGTAGTGAGGCTATAACAGTAGTGAGGCTACATACAGGCACCGGTTAGGCCTGTTGTCCGGGCCTCTGGCAGTCTCTATGGGGGTGCCACAGGGTTCAATTCTTGGGCCGACTCTCTTCTCTGTATACATCAATGATGTCGCTCTTGCTCCTGGTGAGTCTCTGATCCACCTCTATGCAGACGACACCATTCTGTATACTTCTGGCCCTTCTTTGGACCCTGTGTTAACTACCCTCCAGACGAGCTTCAATGCCATACAACTCTCCTTCCGTGGCCTCCAACTGCTCTTAAATGCAAGTAAAACCAAATGCATGCTCTTCAACCGATCGCTGCCCGCACCTGCCCGCCCGTCCAGCATCACTACTCTGGACGGTTCTGACTTAGATTGTGTGGACAACTACAAATACCTAGGTGTCTGGTTAGACTGTAAACTCACCTTCTAGACTCACATCAAACATCTCCAATCCAAAATTAAATCTATAATTGGCTTCCTATTTCACAACAAAGCATCCTTCACTCATGCTGCCAAACATACCCTCGTAAAACTGACCATCCTACCGATCCTCGACTTCAGCGATGTCATTTACAAAATAGCCTCCAATACTCTACTCAACAAATTGGATGCAGTCTATCACAGTGCCATCTGGTTTGTCACCAAAGCCCCATATACTACCCACCCTCGCTTCATACTCGTCGCCAAACCCACTGGCTCCAGGTCATCTACAAGTCCCTGCTAGGTAAAGCCCCGCCTTATCTCAGCTCGCTGGTCACCATAGCAGCACCCACCCGTAGCATGCGCTCCAGCAGGTATATCTCACTAGTCACCCCCAAAGCCAATTCCTCTTTTGGCAGACTTTCCTTCCAGTTCTCTGCTGCCAATGACTGGAACGAACTACAAAAATCACCCTCACTAGCTTTAAGCACCAGCTGTCAGAGCAGCTCACAGATCACTCCACCTGTACATAGCCCATCTGTAAATAGCCCAACCAACTACCTCATCCCCTACCGTATTTATTTATTTATCTTGTTCCTTTGCACCCCAGTATTTCTACTTTGCACATTCATCTACTGCACATCTACCATTCCAGTGTTTAATTGCTATATTGTAATTACTTCGCCACCATGGCCTATTTATTGCCTTACCTTCCTTATCTTACCTCATTTGCACACATTGTATATAGATTTGTTTTTCTACTGTATTATTGACTGTATGTTTGTTTACTCCATGTGTAACTCTGTGTTGTTGTATGTGTCGAACTGCTTTGCTTTATCTCGGCCAGGTCGCAGTTGTAAATGAGAACTTGTTCTCAACTTGCCTACCTGGTTAAATAAAGGTTAAATAAATAAAATAAATACACAAGTTGGGCTGATTGAGGTAGTATGTACATGTAGATGTGGTTACAGTGACTATGCATATATGATAAATAGAGAGTAGCAGTAGCGTAAAAGAGGGATTGGCGGGTGGTGGGTGGCGGGACACAGTGCAGATAGTCCGGTTAGGCAATGTGGGGGGGCACTGGTTGGTCGGGCCAATTGAGGTAGTATGTACATGAATTGGCCCGACCAACCAGTGCCCAGTGTCATACTTCAGTAAAAGTTTAGATACCTTAATAGAAAATGACTCAAGTAAAAGTCACCCAGTAAAATTCTACTTGAGTAAAAGTATTTGGTTTTAAATATACTTACGTATCAAAAGTAAATGTAATTACTAAAATACACTTAAGTATCAAAAGTTAAAGTATGAATAATTAAACATTCCTTATATTAAGCAAACCAGACGCCACAATTGTCTTGTTTTTTTTAATTTACGGATAGCCAGAGGCACACTCCAACACTCAGACATAATTTACAAGCAAAGCATTTGTGTTTAGTGAGTCTGCCAGATCAGAGGCATTGGGGATGACCAGGGATGTTTTCTTGATAAGTGTGTGAATTGAACCGTTTTCTGTCCTGCTAAGCATTAAAAATGTAACAAGTACTTTTGGGTGTCAGGAAAAATATATGGAGTAAAAAGTACATTATTTTCTTTAGGAATGTAGTGAAGTAAAAGTTGTCAAAAATATAAAGAGTAAAGTACAGATACCCCCCAAAACGACTGATGTAGTACTTTAAAGTATTTTTACATAAGTACTTTACACCACTGTGAAATAGAAACCCATTTTAGGAAATGAGTAAAGTAAATGAGAAGGCTTCCTCAAGTCACATTTGATGGGTAAGGCCCAGGATCCCCAATATTCACATTTCTGGTAGCCTACAATGCACAGCCTAAACACAGTGGTGAAAAACTTACCCAATTGTCATACTTGAGTAAAAGTAAAGATACCTTAACAGAAAATGACTCAAGTAAAAGTGAAAGTCACCCAATAAAATACTACTTGAGTAAAAGTCTAAATGTATTTCATTTTAAATATACTTAAGTATCAAAAGTAAAAGTATAACTAATTTCAAATTCCTTATATTAGGCAAACCAGATGGCACGATTTTCTTGTTTTTTAAATTTAGGATGGTCAGGGGCACACTCAGACATCATTTACAAATGAAGCATTTGTGTTTAGTGAGTCCGCCAAATCAGAGGCAGAGGATGAGCAGGGATGTTCTCTTGATAAGTGCTGGATTGGACCATTTTCATGTACTGCTAAGCGTTCAAAATGTAACGAGTACTTTTGGGTGAAGGGAAAATGTAAGGAGTAAAAAGTACATTATTTTATTTAGGAATGTACTGAAGTAAAAGTAAAAGTAATCAAAAATATAAATAGTAAAGTAAATTACAGATACCTAAAAAAACGATTTAAGTAGTACTTTAAAGTGGTTTTACTTAAGTACTTTACACCACTGCCTAGACATACCAATATAATAGTAATAATAATAATAATAATAATATAGTATTATTAATATATACATGTATATTAAATCGTATTATTATTATTATTGTTACGGTAGTTTAGTCTGCCTTCTACCTACTCATTACCATAACTATAGATTAAGGACTTTACCACAGTGGAATCACATGACTAAGTTTTCGAGGGGACGCTATGGGTAGAGGAATGTTTGCGTTTAATGGGTGTTGGACTCGCGTGTAGCCTACCTTTTATGCAAGTTGTGTTTTTACTCTCAAAATCTTTATTGTAACGTTAATGTAGCCTACTCTGGAATATTTTGTAGTATTTTATTTTAACTTAAATTTGAAGCAGCTTGACTGGGTCAATAATTTGCAGTTTGGACTTTGCACGGACATAAAAGAAGTTGAGTGTTCGCGTTTCTAAAGTAATCGTTGGTTATCGTCAAGTTTAATGATTATACTTAACGTTTCGTTATTGAAAAGTTATTTTTTTCCCGAGCCTACGCCCTTTGAAGTTACGTTATCCTTTCTGCAGCTGTTGAATATAGCCTATATTTATTATTTGGAATTGGAACAGAAGGCTGGAAGTACACAGACAATCTCAAAAAGTAAGGACTTTTTTGTTGTTGTGGGTGATGTTTCAGCTTTGAGCAGTGAGTTTAGTCAGCTAGGTCTACATCAGACATGTTCATTATGCTGATGAGACGTTCTTGGTCAGCCCTTGCCAAGTACTTCAACTCCATAATTATTTCATCCACGGAGTTGAGCGCAGACTATAGACTTTTCAAATGAACCTCGGAATCGTTCGAGCCACTATGCAGTCAATACTTCCCAACCCGTGTACCCATGTTTGTCCTCTGTTGTTGCGGGCCTTTGTTCTCTGAATCCGATACAACCACCGACTGTTTGATCGTGGAGATCCAGTTGGCACATGCGCATTCCTGAGCTGCCATTTTAGAGCAACAGCAACGAGTAACACTTCGCGGTTGTATTTGACTAACGTTTTATTCTAAGGTTTTATAAAAAAATATATGGATTTCTGCGAACAAAGTAAGACACACAAGAACAGAGGACGAACATAGGTACAAGGTAAAGGTTTAAGAATTTACATTTTGAAGTATCGACTGCATAGCAACTCGAAGGAGGCCGATGTTAATTTTAAAAACTAGTCTGCACTCACCTCCGTGGATGAAGTCATTGTGAAGTTTAGGTACTTAGCAAGATCAGCCCTGACCTACTAGTGGGTCGATGTGACATTGGTATTACACGTTTGAAATACATGTAGTGGCCTAGTGGATATGACATTGGTATTGCATATGTGAACATGAAATTGTAATAACGAGCCTAGCATGCAAAATA